>CM034359.1:1766323-2000632 GCA_019925275.1 Mytilus edulis
CTTTTCGTAACATGTCTAATAAGTCGAAATAATTAAATTTTGATCCAACAGAATTCCAGTATAACTTACGTGTAGATCAAATATAAATACTATTAGGGTATGTCAGTGATGTGTCCATTTATAAATTCCTACTGCAAATTTAATATATTTTTGATGGAATCGCATACAGATTAGTTGTGTACACTGAAATCGATATCATATGAATATATGTATACACTTTTATCCGCAAACAAATTAGATCTGGTTAAATTCCTAAAACAATTAGTCGTACACATACCTACATTCGGTAAATATCCCAGTTACAGAATACATGTATCAATCAATTTATAAAAAAAGTGTTTGTTTATGTTTGAAATCATATACTGTAAACTATTTTCCTACTGTCATTTACATTGATGGAGGAAAACTTACATAGTGAGTTGGAGATTTAAACAACATAATAGAAAATGTGTAATTCGTTATTTAAATTCGTGGTTTACCTGTAACACGAAATCCATAAAACTTGGTACTCATCAAATAATTATGAATCCACATCATATAAACATCAGTACACATTTCTGTATAATGATATTTTGTTTTTATAGAAGCTGAATTCCTACCGGATACTGAGAGTGGAAAAAGGGAAAGATATTCTAGACTCTCGATGGCCGTCATCGACACTTTTCCGAACATTCTAAGAGATGTTATTCGATCAAATATTTCTGCCAGCGATTTGTACCTGCGGTGCATCAATTATATTGGTTACTTTAACCCCGAACAGCAGGCAAACTTACGACAATTGCAGTATTCAAACACATACAGCTCGTTAGATGTTTCATTAATTTATAGACTTTTAAGACAGTTTCAACTGATACCACCTCCAACACAAGGATGGGGAGCTATGCCAAACAAAGCAGATACCAATTTAGCTGATGACATTGAACGAATAAGATGCTACAGAAATCAAGTTGCACATCGATGCGACACCAATATTGAGGCAAATGTGTTTGATGGTTACTTCGACAAGTTTCAGAATATTGGTCGCAGAATGGATCTTAATTTTTTCCACAAGACAAATTTTGAACAGCAAATAATTGGGCACAGAACAAGTAGAATAGATACTGAAATGTTGAAAAAATATGAAAACGCTATGAAGGAAAAAGAAATGATACAATGTAAGGCATGCTTTTAACTTTAAGGCTTTGTTATTATGTTTTCATTGAATTCTCAAAAGAACTGCATTTCATTTAAACTCATAAACATCATTACTAGCTTTATTTGTATACAGGTAAATGTTCCGAACCATATGATCATGAATACGCGTAGGGTCCGGACCGTATGCGTACTTTTTCAAAATACTTCTACGGTCGGTACGCATACGGTCTGACTAATTTTAAGAAATTGGTCAGGTTTACTGATAAGATTCGAATATATATTACAAATAAAGATAACTGAAATATCGAATCAACTTTTAAAGTGTATACTTGTAACTTAAATACAAACTTAGTTTTTGAAAAATTTAAAGATATTATTTTAATCTGTTAATCACCTACATTTAGCAAATTACATGGAATAAACTTTCACTCATTGAAATTGAAGTTATTGGAAGTAATCATAATGTTGGAGGATTTTTTTTTGGAGAATATTTAAAACTTTACATTAAAAACCGACAAAAAAAACCTGGAAAGAATGGATAAAAAAAAATCTATGGAAATAAAATAAGTAAAAAATAAACATTTGTTGAAAAACAGATGCAAAGATTTAAAAAAGGTAGAGTTCTTTGTTACTCTTATAATACCAGTTGTCGCTAGGATATTCCCCAATTTCTATGTAGGGTTGATGATTTTATTGGTTATGATTCATATTTGTACAAACTGTCATGTTTATTTTGCATATTAAGCATCTGACGCTCCTTGTGTCTTGGTGAGTGTGCCAAATAAGGATTCATGTAGACAATTAAATAAATAATTAATTTCAATAGATTAAAAAAAAGGGACGAAAGATACCAGAGGGAGAGTCAAACTCATAGATAGAAAATAAACTGACAACGCCATGGCTAAAAATAAAAAGACAAACAGACAAATAATAGTAAAGACGACACAACATAGAAAACAAAAGACTAAGCAACACGAACCTCACCAAAACTGGCGGTGATCTCAGGTGCTCCGGAAGGGTAAGCAGATCCTGCTGCACATATGACAATCGTCATGTTGCTTATGTTATTACAAATCCGGTAAATAGTATAATTCGGTAGGTCACATTCTGAAAAGGGAAATGAAATTGTAGTTACGACAGAAGGAACATATCCGATATCATCTGTGAAACGGTTATTCTATAACGGTCAACCAACTAGTGATGTCCTCCATAAAATCTACAAAGGAATGATTTCAACTGCACCATTTTGGAACTCTTGGTTTAATAGCATCCTTGTGAGTAGCAATCCTCTATCAAGGAAATCATGATAGGTAATACTTGCCCGGGAATATCGTATCAATTGGGAGATGTTCAGTTATTCACTTTATTCATCTGATTTTAATAACATTACTTTGTAAAAGTCAATAAAAAAATTGTTCGTTTAAATTAACCCAATTAATCCAAATGCATATATGATCCAGCTCGTACTAGACCGTGAGAGTATACTCATACGGTCTGACCGTACGAGTATACGCATACGGTATGGACCCTCCACGTACGGTCCAAATACTCATATGGTCTGGAACATAAACAAAATAAATTTTAATTGTGTTGGTGTAACTGGTTTTTTTTTCTTTAAATTTCAATAACATGTATTAATGCAATAGGCTACACAAAATTATTCGTTACCTTAGCAGATTGGTTTATCGTGTTAATCTAATGCATGACTTGCGTAATTTCGTAGTCAATTTTCCTTATATCATTCTCCATGCAGTCATCTCAAATATTTTAATATATTGAAAAAATATAAAAATCAAAGATTAAAAGAAAAACCACATATAGCAAAGAGATATTCAAAAGCCGAAAATGATTTTGAACGCCATGGCTAAAAAAGAAAAAAAAAAACACTAGCAGTACGCGAAATACAACAAAGAAAACGAAAGACACCTACACCAATAACATTAAAAACCAAATGATGATGTCACGTGCTCCGGAAGGGTAAGCAGGTCTTGGTCCACATTTGACATCCGTCGTTTTGCTCATGTATGTACAATAGCGGTGTTAAGTTTTATTCGGTGCATCACATTTGTGGATATATCTTATTTGACGAAAAGAAGAAACAAGAAAAGTGATAAATACAAACAAATAATGTTATTTTTCTATTTGAGATAATCGTTGTTAAAATGTTAAATATTTATTCCTAATAACTTTATCAACTATGTATATAGTTAATAAACCTATTTATCATATCAAACAGAAACTAAAAGAACTAGGCAAGGAATTTGTTTTTGTCCCGGCCGACAAAGCTGCTTATAATATTAGTATTGTTTGACGTAAATTTTACATTGAGGTTCTGAAAAAAAGAAATCACCAATTCACCAATATTCCAACTGACTCTATTTTCAGAAAACCACATCTGTTTACAAGCAGAACCAAATACAATGAAAGTCCCAACTATGTATTGGCTTTCGAAGCTACACAAAACACCTTACAAATATAGATTTATTTCGTCTTCAAGCCATTGTTCCACGTCTAAATTGTTTATTTTTCTTACCAGTACACTTGGTACAATAAAAAACCTGATAATAAATTGTTCGAATAAGGCCTTCGAAAATAGTGGAATTAATTACTTTTAGAGTACCAAGAACTCGTTGGAAGTACTTGATAAATTGCATGCTTATATTGGTGATTTTGAATCTGTTCAAAGTTTTGATTTTTCTACCCCATATATCACATTGCCTCACATTCTCATTAAGAATAAATCACACACCTAATTAAATGGGCATTTAAAAAGTCAGAATGTGAATATATATGTTCAAATTCTTTTAGGTAATTTTTTAGTAGCAATAAACAAAAAAACTATGTCAATTGGACATGCTTTGATACTATATCTGCCCTTGAATTTTTACTGAAACATTTTATTCGATTTGGAGATTCCGTATATCGTCAGGTTATCGGAATTCTAATGGGACTAACTGTGCACCACTAATTGCGGAACTGTTTTTGTGTTACAATTTATGACAAAAAATATCGAAACAACATCTGATAAACAAATTTAATAATGCTTTTAGATATTTGGATGAAATTTTGGCTCTCAATAATGACGACTTCAGTATGTATACTAAAGAAATTTATCCTGTTGAACTTCCTTTAAAGAAAGCTAATACTAACAATGACCATGGCCACTGCCATTTCCTCGGTCTTGATATCTATATAACTAACGGAAAGCTAAACATGCTAAATATTAAAATTAATGATAGAAGAGATAATTTTTCATTTCCTATCGTTAATACCATTTTAGATGTTGACGTTCCCTTGTCACCATCTTACGGTGTTTATATATTTCAACTTGTAAGATTCGCTCGTGTATGTAACAACGTTTTAGTTTTTAACGAGAGAAATTTATGTATTACTGAACAATTATTACACCAGGGTTTTCGATATCACCAACTAGTAAAAACATTTACTAAATTTTATCATCGGTATTAGGACATCATTCGTACTTGGCACACTTTTTGGGAATTTGTGGACGTTTCGTCCCCGAGGGTATCACCAGCCCAGTAGTCAACACTTCGGTGTTGACATGAATATCAATAATGTGGTCATTTTTTTTTTTTTTTTTTTTTTTTTATAAATTTCCTGTCAACAAAAGTTTTAATTTTTCGAAAAACTAAGGATTTTCTTATTCCAGGCATAGATTTCCTTAGCCGTATTTGGCACAACTTTTTGCAATTTTGAATCCTCAATGCTCTTCAACTTTGTAATTGTTTTGCTTTATAAATATTTTGATATGAGCGTCACTGATGAGTCTATGTAGACGAAACGCGCGTCTGGCGTACTAAATTATAATCCTGGTACCTTTGATAACTATTTGATCCTAAATGCTCTTCAACTTTGTACTGTTTGGCTTTATAAATATTTTGATATGAGCGTCACTGATGAGTCTTATGTAGACAAAACGCGCGTCTGGCGTACTTAATTATAATCCTGGTACCTTTGATAACTGTAAATATAGCTCAACATGCAGACTTCTTATACGTTCAGGTATTTCACATCTAATTTTTTAAGGAAATATTCTTTATAAAGCACAAAACTATCAGTATTCACCTCACAAACTAACATTTTTTTTTAAATAGACTTATTAAGAAGGTATATAGTTACGATACTGTTGTCAGGTCATTAAAGATTGCATATTTTGGCGTTAATATTGATTCACTTATCGGAACTAAACACATGTTTATTCAAAAACCAGTTGTTGGCATGACACGGGTTATGTTCTTTTCATATATGTTATGAAAGTATGATACTAAACCTCTAACGGGAAGGATTGTGCCTGATATTCATATGATGAAATCATAATATTTCAATCAGTTTACTTGAAGTCTGGAGCTGGCATGTCAGTTAACTGCTAGTAGTGTGTTGTTATTTATGTATTATTGTCTTTTGACATCAGACTCGGGCTTCTCTTGAACTGAATGTGCGTATTGTTAAGCATTCACTTTTCTACATTGGCTAGATGTATAGGGAGAGGGTTGAGATCTCACAAACATGTTTCACCCCGCCGCATTTTTGCGCTGGTCCCAAGTCAGTAGCCTCTGGCCTTTGTTAGTCTTGTATTAGTTTTAATTTTAGTGTCTTGTGGACAATTGGGAGTTAAGTATAGCGTTCATTATCACTGAACTAGTATATATTTGTTTAGGGGCCAGCTGAAGGACGCTTTCGGGTGCGGGAATTTCTCGCTACATTGAAGACCTGTTGGTGACCTTCCTTTTTTCCATTCTCAATTGTATATGCATTCAGGTATCGCAGATCAAATGTATTCGTTCATAATGTGTTAACTTACATTTTTTTGATTGAGTTTAGCCTTCCAATTGATATTAAATCGTGGGTTTTTCTATGTTGTGATGTTATTCTATTGTCTCGGTAAAAGAGAGAAAGTTTGGTACCATTAAAACGTTTTATGCCGCTGTAAATGTTTGCACCTTTCCTAAGTCAGGAATCTGATGTACAGTAGTTGTCGTTTGTTTATGTTATTTATACGTGTTTCTCGTTTTTTTATATAGATTAGACCGTTGGTTTTCCCGTTTGAATAATGTAACACTTGTAATTTTGGGGCCCTTTATAGCTTGTTGTTCGATGTGAGCCAAGGCTCCATGTTGAATGCCGTACCTTGACCGATAATGGTTTAATTTTATAAACTGTTCTTTGGATGGAGAGTTGTCTCATTGGCACTCATACCACATCTTCCTATACCTAATCGCGTTATATTGATTATAATATCTTTCTTTTCTACAGTGAGATTTGAGAAGAAGCCAATAAAGTTTTACTGGGGAGAAAGTTTTGAGAAATGTTTGAAGAATCTCAGATCTTTGTATAAGGACGAACAATCAGAAGGTTATATGTCTTCCTATTTTAATTTTTAATTGAAACCAAACATTGACTAAAACAAATACATTTGTATATCATATACATTAGTATGTAAATGTAGAATACTCGAAATATAGGAAACATATAATAAACAGTCATTCAGTATCTTACACGGTGCATTAACCGTATCAATTGATCAATATGCAGTTTAATATTTAACAATGATTAAGTCATTATCATCAGTTTTCTTGAGCAAATATTGATTTAGATTAAGATTTAGTTATGTTAACAATACCAATTTCTGTCGCGGGAAAAACTTAGAATATGAGGTATCTGACCATGACATATAATCAGTACATGCAGAGCATAAGCACACACAAAGCGAGGGAGCTATATACGAAATATTATGTTAAATTTTATAAATAATTCCTTGTACGTCTAATCTCTTTAAAAATAAAAATAATCGAAATGCTTTCAAGGCGCTGCAAAGATATTATGAAGGTGTCCTATTTTTGTTGTTTTTAGATAATTCTGTATTATCTAGCATGTGTAGAAGTAAGAGATACCACTGTTGTCATTACTGCATGCAGATAAAACATATATTTAAACAGTTTTTAGTAGCAATTCTCATTGGTGCAAATGTATTTTCACAAGTCATATTCACTAACTAGTATGTATGAAAGACATATGCATTTTAATTGTATTAGTTTTCACATGAAAAGAACTTACAGATGTTAAACACTTTGTTTATACAAAATTCCAGAATTGAACAGATCATGACACTGTTCTAGGCATCGTCTTTTACATGATGTATGTGACTATGTATATACAGAACAGTTTTATTATATCTCTTATTATTTGTGCAGGAAGACAGAAGATTCGTATACAGATAATCTTTCAGAGTGAGGATGATGTCGAAAGAAATGTTCATATCCTTAATTCTCTTAAAGATGAAATAAATGAAGGTTTACATGGACTAGAATTTATTGTTGCTACAAAGGGGAGTGTAGTTCTGATTGTCGATATACTGCTGGAAATGATAGAAACAGATGAGAAATTACAAACGACCATGACTTTATTTCTAGAAAAGATTTTAGAACGCATTATGACCTTCACTACTGAGACTATTGATATGGTTCTATCACTTGTAGAAGGTTTGTCATTAATGCTCCTTAGATATATTACTCATGATTTGTAAGGCTATTCATATAATATAATCAATTATTTAAAAAAAAAATATGATTGTTGAGGTGTATTACAACCAAATCATAGTACGTCACATCCAGTAGCATACGAAAAGAGGTCGACTAAAACCGTTAATTTTTTTGGGGAAAAGACGCCATGTTTAATGAATATGTTGAAGTTATATCAATGGTTTATAACATCATATGAAATTGACGGCTACATACATTATTTTGTCGTAGGGACGACATCAACAGTTCACAAAACTTAATTCATGTAGTTTTTGCACTGACCCCCTATCCCCTCTTAACTTAATTTGGGAAAATATGATTAGACCAATAAGGATATATACATATAAAATCGATGTCAATTAAACAAAACTTGCAGCAATTTTGACCCCCTTACCACAAACTATTTGAATTAAGTTGTTTATCCTTCATTGATTTTTTTATGTCGTTCCTTAATATTTACATTACAGAGTACATGCAATGGAATGAAGCTAAAACAATAAAAGAACCAGTTTACCTAGAATTTGATATCGAGGCTCACTTATTTGAAACCGACGATATAATTGAAGAACAATTAGGAAAAATAACTGACGTCATCTTCAAACGTTCCAACAGAAGCGGAACAAACAATAGTATTACTGGAACTATCCTACCTTTTTATCTTGGTAACTTGTTTATAATTACACCTTAATTTCTTGTTAATATGTTATCTTAATGGAAAAATCTATTGCATTAGGCATAGAAATAGCTGATACCGACTGTTAACTAATGTCAGGGCATCCTTTTATTGCATAGTTACTTTCATTCTAGTCAGCTTCAATAATTAACATCAATTCACAAACAGCTAGCCACATATAACAAATAATGTGATAGAACAACTACTTCTAGTTTCAAAGTTAGTAGCCATATTCATTAAAAAAACAGTTTAAAATCTTAATCATCCCAGTCCTAAAAAAATACCCCAAAATGACAAATAAACTCATCATAGATACCAGGATTGAAATTAAAAAAAAAATCCAATTAGGAACAGCTCAGCTTTTCTTTCAGATAGCTTTTAATAGCTTATCATTAAATAAACAACAGAATATGCTTGATAAAAATATATTTATTAAAATAGATTATATACAGTGTCATACAATACAATATAATATCAGAGCCAATAGCTTTTATAGGTACTCTATGATAAACAGAGTTAACATTGACAAAATATGGGACCCAGAATATTTTTTTGGAAAAATTGTAGGCAAAATGCATGGCTTTCATTGATATGTTGTTTATTTTTTATTTTACAGGTTTTACTGAATAATTGAGAAATAACTCTTTTGAATTAAAGTTGAACATATATCTTGGTATTTAGATTTTTCCAATTAAATCAAAATAAAGGTTAGAATTACAATGTCACATTTGTGTTCGGGCTTTAATACTAAATAAAAAAAAAAAAAAATCCCTAACCATTTTGATAACTATGATTACCCATTGTTGAATGTTAAAACAAACTTTTACAAAAGAAGCCTACCCATAGGAATTTCTGATTGTGTTTCACTCTCCTTGCTTAGATATCTATTTTCCTCCGGTAATGGGATCAGTCACTACAGATTTAAGTGGCTGCATTAATTTAAGCCCATACTTCGTGTGTGATAATTGATGTTTCATTTTCTGATTTAGTAGCTATACCTTCATTTTACTTGCAATTTTTTTGTCGTGATTACAGGCTGCAGCAAAAAACCCAATTTACTGTTATGAGTAAAAAATGTTACTGCTTTCTTGGCAAATTACAGATTTTTCTAAGATTGAATTTGGTTTCTGTCGCTTTGCAGTGCTAGGGCCAAGTTTCAACGGTCTTCCCTGTTTTGCCATCTTTCGGGATATGGCCAGATCTCAATTTCTAAAAAAAAGTTACAACTAAATAATTTATTTTCCTCTTAAATAAGTAACACCAATATAAAATCAATTCAAAACAACTTAAAAAAAAACAAATAAGAAACCAAAAACTTGGAACAAATACAAGCGCAAATATGATATTTACTTGAAATGGATAATTGAATATGATTCATTCAGTGATATACCGAATGACAGTTTGGAAATGGTGTATCATACACGTTGCTACAAATCTTTTACAAGTGAACACAACATTGCGGTGGTGTTTACTAAGAGACAAGATGATGAAGTAGAGGACTGTTCTATACAGGACAGTCCAACCACGAGTATATTAACTCGATCTATGTCTTCTCCTTCCAATTAGAGTGCTTGTATATTTTGTAATAAGAACAGCTACAAGCAATACAAAACACTTTCGAAAAGTGAATCAGATGAACGGGTTAGTCGTATAACAAACACTGTAAACCACAACGGGGATTCAAACTTGCAACATAAAATAAGTCAAGACAATTTTAAAGAACAAGCTTTTTACCATAACCAGTGCACAACAATATATCTAACGTATTTAAAAAAAAAAGATATTGAGGACGTTGGTAACTCAACTTCAGAATGTGCATCCATTAATGCAGCTGTTTTTTCCAAACTAATCTCTAGCATGAATAGTTATCAAAGGTACCAGGATTATAATTTAGTACGCCAGACGCACGTTTCGTCTAAATAAGACTCATCATTGACGCTCATATAAAGCCAAACATAAATAATGATTTATTTAGAAATAAAAAGCATTTCTAGTTGAGAAGCTTGTTTCATACCTACCAGAAAATATGCATACACCATATTGTACACCATGTACAAGCTTTACAACAAGGAAACTGAAGCGATATTTTGAAAACCATTACGGTGATTCTGTTGTCAGTCAATCCCAACAAGGTCAGGATAAGCCAAACATGATATTGAGTAGTAATATATTGTTAGGGGATGCAACAAAGGCAAATTTGAAAACTGATTTAAATAGGCAAATGAAAAACAAACGAGACGTATGCATGGCGAATAAACGAGACGTATGCATGGCGAATAAACGAGACGTATGCATAGCGAACAAACGGATAAAAAAACTCAGTTATTCAGTAGCAATGAAGAAATATGTCTAATAATGCTGACCAGGATAACATTTGCACAACAAGTCAAATGGTCGAAGTATGACATGTTAAATCGCCATATTCTCAGGTTGGGTGGTTTCCACAGTTTGTCGTGTTTCCTAACCTCTATCAGGAAACTTTTGGCCGATGGCAGTCTTCGCAATTTGTTGGTAGGTTCTGGTGTGTATACTGGAAATATAGACGAACTTATAGTAAAGAGTTAAACAGGGCTGTCAGAGGGTTCACATTTGTGTTTGAAGCCCTTCAAGTTGTATGTATCTCAGCATTTATCCACTGGTGTAGGACCTTTCAATACTTCGATCAGATACCATCCGCATTCTGGAATTTGTTGTTAGAGTTCTAATCAAGTATATATGGTCAAACGGACCAAGTCTCAGACATTTAAACTAGACAGGAACATTTGTTTGAAAACCATGTACAGCCTCTCATCGGTATGTTTAAAGAATGGGGACACGATACATGACCTACTTTCAAGTATTGGGACATGTACATCGTTGACGTTAAAATTATGTTGTCAAATGTACGAGCAGAACGAGAAGGTAATTGGTCGGAACTTTTGGTGTCTTCGTCCCGAACGCCGCCATATTTTTACATTACCAACCGTACTATTTACTTTAGATGGATGCTTGTATATATGCTCGAACTGCCAGCAGAGATCGAATCAGCTTTTAAACTAGGAGAGTTTTGTATCAGACAAAAGCAAGGCACATTCAATGTGCACTGCAAAACAAATTTAAAAGATTCAAAGGGTTCAGGTGGTATCGTTGGTATAACAAATCAGAAATCTGCTCTGATAATGTGGACTTTGACTCGTCATGTATTAGCGTCCTTTAGTAATGCAATGAATGACAGAGCAGGAATATTACATGCAAAAGTGACAATTCGCATGAGAAACCAAACAAACAGCTTTGAAACAAAAAAGAACACGTGCATGCAATAGTTATCTATTTGAACCACACCATGACTGATCCCTTTGATATATATGCCAACCCTCCTTTTCTCATTAATATATCTCTATAATAGGCATGCATGCTACTAGAGAAGTTCAGGATTCTTTGCTTTCCGCAATAGATGAAGGAGAAAATATGTTAAGGGTGCACTTTCTTTAGACCAATCCGGAGTTTCTATAGCCCTATTACCAAGTTTAAACTGAAAACATTTGAAAATATGAACGCTAGGACAACCCTTAAATGTAAATCTGCCGAAATTATAACCGGCGATATCAATCCAGAAATTGTTTTCAGGCGTGCTCTGGTTTTGGCTCAGCACAGATGATGTTACAGTTATTGACATTATTCTCTCACTTCCACTTGAACCTATCCCGGTTTTTTTTTATCCATGAAGAAGGAACAATGAGAAATCTTGTAAATCAGATCTAGTAATACAGTTTGCAAATGAAGTCTTGCCGGTTCTTTCTTTGCCAGAATTTAATCCTTCGTTGACAACTTAGGCCGTGTCCACATTACCCTAAACTTGGTGTGGTGTTAGTGTAACTCACACATAAACTAAACATAACTACGTCCTCATTAAATAAAACTCAATGTTTACATGTAGTGTAAATCATGTTTTGTCTACATGCAGTCCATAGTCGATGAAGGCCTTGTGTAGGTTAAGTGTACACAAAACTAGGCATTCAGCACTTTAATTTTCCCATGTATATTTAACAAAGAAGCGATTTTTATATAAAATTGATACTTGTAACACTTATTAATAAAGTTCTTTGCAGAAATATTTGTCTAAACTTGATATATTTATTTGTTATAAAAACACTTTACGTAGCCTTATTAACCCCTTATCAAAACCGGGAAGACTCACCCATCATCATTGCCGAACACATAATTCATTTGAAAATGTCTTCCCGAATCTACTGGACGTACACACTGACATATTTATTTGCCACTGGTCTTTACTCAAACAACGATTCACTCATAAATGCATTACTGAAAAAGGGTGAGGCTAATTGTTTGTTTGTGCAGTATCTCAGGTCCGTTAAGATATAGTAAGAAAAGAAAAAAACAAATATAACCTCTTCCTTTTGCTAAATACTCCTTGGAGAAAAATACCATTTGGAACAAACAGAACAGATAGAAATGTAGTGATCCTTAACACCTCAATTCTATTCCTTCGTCTGATGTGTAAGCAAGCTGGTGCAGCCTACGTTTTTAATGCGTAATCGAAACATCTTTAAACTACTGCAAATCATCAAAAATTACTTTCTTAAAGGAGCAACCACTTTACTCCAAACAAAAAAAGGGGGGAGTGGTTCTGAGTCAGAATTTTTCTCGCGCGAAAGTTCATTGGTACCAATTCAATATTTGACACTATAATGTATTGGTAAACTTTGGATTCAGAATATTTGTTCATTCTAATCATCTGTATGACCCGATTTAAAAAAAATCAATAGTGGTAAAATCACCCCCCCCCCCCCCCCCCAATCTTTTTTCATAGTCAAATGGTCGTTCCCTAAATGCTAGAAAAGCTATTCGAAAATTATAATTCTGTTCTATGTAATGGACATTTAAATGACATATAGTTTACAAGTGTGAACAAAACTTATGTACAGGTAGCTAAACAAGGTGTAAAGATGTCAACAAATTTAATGTGAAACTAGTGTACATTACATTAAACCAAATGTAAACATGTTTACTGTACACAGTATTTGGTGTGAACACGGCCCTACTCTAGAGACGGTATGGCTATAGTTCAGTGCATGGATGCAAAGAAACTTAATACCTTTGGAGATCTTGCTCTTGCCTTTTGCAATTATTTAGCAAGTTGTTTTACAACAGTACATACATTAGCCGATGTTTTTGATATATATGATGTAAAACACTCCATTAAGTCAGCTGAAAGAGAGCGTCGTACCAAAGTCAATGCTCAAATGTCCTCTGTATTCATTTGATCAAGCAGATGACAAACGCGAGTAAATTTGGCATCCGAATGGGAAATGTTGGTACTGTAATAGATTATCAAAGGTTTTTGCCGATTCACCAACTGTGTTCTTTTCTCCCTAAACTCATTTGTATAGTTCTTCTTGCCGTACATGCTTTCTCTGGGTATGCCACCACATCTTCCTTATTTGGAATTGGTAAAAATAGTTATCGAAAGTACCAGGATTATAATTTTATACGCCGTCAGTGTATAAAGTATTGGAAGATGCATTACTAAATTTGTACAATTTAGGAGATTCTGACACAGAGACTGCCATATCATGCTCTAGACGGTTTGTGGCAAGACGTCATGACCAAATAAATAAATATGCATCCTGCCATCAGGCCATTAACAAACTGCGAGTTAATCAAGTCTGATCAGATTTTCACTCTCCGAAGCGTTGCTTCGACAGCATATCATTCGAGTCTCATTTCAGACCAAAATTTCGCATGCTTCCTGCCTTGTAAAACTACCCCTGCCTTTACCAATGGAATACGGATGGAAATCATTCGGAGATTCATTGCATCCTGTCTACTTTAAAGGAAATATGTCATGACTATGTGGGTTCGTGTAAGGAAAAATCACAATGTAAAACGTTGTGTGTTTGTGTCGACCAAAACCTTGCATGTACTAATGGAGGGACGAAAGATATCAGAGAGACAGTTAAACTCATAAATCGAAAATAAACTGGCAACGCCAAGGTTAAATGTGAAAAGGACAAACAGACCAACAATAGTACACATGACACAATATAGAAAGCTAAAGAATAAACAACATCAACCCCACCAAACAATAGGGGTGATACGACGTAAGGAAAATACCCGATATCATTTGTGAAACGGTTATTCCATAACGGTCATCCAACTTGTGATGGCGTCCGTAAAATTTACGAAGAGATGATTTCAACTTCACCATATGGAACTTTTGATTTAATAGCTTCATTGTGAGCAACACCCCTCTATTAAGACAATTATGATAGGAAATGAAAGCACGGGAATATCGTATCAATTGGGAGATATATACACCGTATGCAGGTGCTGCTGGAATGTTGCTACTTAGAAATGGAAAGTTCACAATTGGAAAGCTGAACTCATCTTTTTTGTCGTAGTTTTGTTTTTAATTGACCCTCATTGTCAATTTCTAAATCTTAATCAAGATATGAGGCCAACTTAACTGTATCTGTTGTATCCTTTATCTCTAGTTCAATGGGATAGATGCGTTCAACATAGTCACCAAATTTTGAATTATTTGGTAAGAGAACATCATCTATATAGCAGACAGTAGAGGTAAATGATATTGCTAACTTCTTATCTTTCTTCTTAAGAAGTTCCTGTATGAAGTCAGCCTCATGATAATAAAGAAACAAGTCGGCAAGACGAGGGACACGTCTTTTCCCATTGGAATGCCGATAGTCTGTTAAAAAACAAGTCCTCCGAACGCAGATCCAGAAATCAAGCATCTCGATAATGTCTGTTTCAGAGAATATTTTGTTTGAATCAGACTGATCCTTTACAAAGTAGGATTTATCCCTTCCTAAGACAAGATACTTGTATCTTCGTTGGCCATTCTTTTTTATGAAACAGAGCAATACCAACTCTGTCAATTTGTCTTTTAGTTTGAAATGTGGAATACTTGTATAAAGTGTAGAAAAGTCAAATGTTTTAATACTATTACAGGATGAAAGAGAGTTAGATTGTATGTACTGCAAATAAGGTTAATCCCGCGACATTTTGTATGTGCCTGTCGAGGGGATAGTTTGTTTTCGATTTTTATTATTTTAGACATCAATTTGGCTGTTTTTTGTTTTACATTAATTTTGTCATCTTAAGATCTTTTCAAGCTGACTATACAGTAAAACATTTGTTCATTGTCAAAGGACTTACGGTAACGTATACTATGACACGCGGTCTTTTTTGGAGATTTATTTCCATGACAATCATACCACATCTACATATTAATGCCTTTATGTGGTCATTTTTATAAATTTCCTGTTTACAAAACTTTAAATTTTTCGCAAAACTAAGTATTTTCTTATGCCAGGAATATATTACCTTAGCCGTAGTTGGCACAAAAATTTGGATCCTCATTGCTATTCAACTTTGTACTTGTTTGGCTTTATAAATATTTTACTGATGAGTCTAATGTAGATGAAACGCGTCTGACGTACTAAATTATAATCCTGGTACATTTGATCACTGATTATAGCTAGATAAACCTCTTACTTGCATGACAGTTACATATAATTCTATGAAATTGATAACAATGTGTGCCCCAAAACAAACATGCATGATACGAAAAAAAAAATGAAAGACAATATTACAAAAATACACCCATTACACAATAAAACAATGACGGATGTATAAGTACCGAGCCACGCCAAAAGGATATTACAAAAAGTAGACTAAACTGTGAAGTCATTGATCAATAAAGACAAAAGAAACACGTAACTGAGATGAAAAATAACGTCAGTATCTGGAATCTACATTTCAAGACCACCATGTATTATTTATGTAGTAGATACGGAAAAATAATCAACAAGGTCATGGTTTCTTCCGATGAATTCTTTTTAGAAAGAGGACAATACATTCTTCGACACAAGCAAAAAGTTAAGGCGACCACATTTCTATTTCGCAAACAATATATAGGTTCATTATATAACTGTGGTATTGCATTTGTAACCATATAACATACATGTAAGATTTGTAAAGATATTTGTTTGGCCTACAGATCAGATTGTATTTGATTTCATATTCTGAAAGTACACAAAATAAAAACACTAGTGAACCCGGAAAAATAATCAACTGGTGAGAAAGACTTTGAGATACTGATACAGCTACAAAATGGGGGTATATTGTCTTTAGACACAAATATTTTGTCGCAACAGGCATTATAATTTTAAGGATCTTTAAAACTGCAGGAAGTCGTATTAGAGTCCAATCTCAATCATCCAAATAATAAATACGTCTTGTAGTAAGGTGCACATAAGTGTATTTAAATTCCCTTATTATTTTTATAAAAAATACTTTTAGTCATGAAGAATATAGCTTAGAAAACAACAAATCCTTTCTTTTTATGTTGTAGTTTCATAAGTGATAAATTGTTGAACTGTTGTTAGCTTGAAACGTTCAGTGGCAAATGTCTCGTTCATTTTTAAGTTAAAAATAACATCAACAGGTTGGTTCTTAAAAGTAAGTCATTATAAAACGAAAGCCCCTCTATATTATGCCACGTTTATTCTTGTTCTATACAATGCTCAACTCATACATGTCATATATGACTGCAATAATAAAATTAGAAGACATTTTTTTTTTAGTAAATCCCCTCTTGTATTAAAAATCAGAATATATCTAGTGTGTTTCAATTCTTTGTGACAATTTTTAAAAAATACATTTTTTGCCAACGTGGGCGTCTGTTTGGCTGTGTGCGATGTAAAGGAAATTGAGCCAAGTCTGGTCAGAATGATGACGTTAAATCAGATGCCTCGTGTACATGGTGAAAGAGTGACACGCTCTCAGTAACTTAAACAGCCTTGTAGCAACTCTTTGCGTGGCTCATTGGGGCCTGTTACAAGGCAACTAGCCTGTCCATAACCAATATACCATCATGTTTCCCCGACCTTTATCCCAGACTGTCATTTTTTTATCCTGAACATGCATGAAATATTAGTCACTGGACGTTAAGAAACCATCAACCAAGAAATCAATCTTTCCAATCTCTCTTGTATGTTTCTACGTTTATTCATTGTGACTAAGTTTTCACTTTGTTGAGTGGTTTTTATCAGTTGGTTCTGTGAATTCCGAGAAAAAAAAAACCGAAAAAGACAATAAATGCATATTTATCCTTAAAGAACAACAATATAATGAATAACGTTGACGGCAGAAAGAATAAAGGAAGCTTATACAACATTGTTTCTAGAACATGACATAGATAGATAGCTCCAAACATATTATTTCTCCCACGGGATAGGTCTGTCCAGTACATGAATTGCTCAACACATTTCTCTTGTTTTCAATCTCTCTCATTTCTCACTGCTTTAATTCGGGGAAGAATGCTGTGAAAAATAAAATAACTTCTCTTAAAACACAAGATGAAATGAATATGCTGTAACATACAATACAGGATAATGTGCAAAAGTGAAAATAAAGCCGCCAAACAATGATAAGAATGTGTAGAAAACGATGAAAAGGAAGTCAATCCGAAAAAAAATCCTACCACTCCCCCCATTTTCCCTATTAACATTTCATAGTGTACCTAACCAAGAGATATGTTACGAAATAAAATCTATTTTGTCAGGTATTTGTTGAACGCCTTTTTTTTCTTTTTCAGAAAATACAACAACCACAGAAGAATCATTCACCCAAGCTCAAACACCTGTCAAATACAACCTTCCTGTTTCTCTCACTTTACGTAAAAACTTCAACATAAAAAAGTCAAAAAATGAATCTGTTCCTAGCTGTACCAAAATAGCTTATACATTAGTGTTCACCGACAGGGATAATGAGCGACTTATTATTTGTAATTCAGACGGTACTGATATCCATCACATTCCTCTGTCCCATAGACCACGATATGTAACAGAGATAGATAGTAACACTGTAGCAGTATCCTGTAGTGAAGACAACACCATACTGATAGTAAATATATCTACACATTCTATCACCAGTACAATCAACACCAGTGGTCACGGAATATCATATAATGATTATAAACTTTACGTTGTTATTGATTATAGTATAATACATGTGATAGACCTGACAGGTAAAGTATTACGTACTATATCTTTACCTTCAGGCGATATCTACGACATTACAGTAGACAGAGACAGGTTGGTCTGTATAAACTTCACAGCAATATACTGCTGCTCGTTAGATGGAAAGTTAATGTGGAAATTTAAAATGTATGAATATCAAGATTTCGTTCGTGTGACAACAGATAATGAGAGGAATGTCTATGTGACTTACGGATTGACAAACAATGTATTAGTTGTATCAGATGATGGTAAACATCATAGAAAATTTCTTGGTAAACATCATAGAAAATTTCTTACTGAACCAAATGAATCGATTGAGCCGTGGGGAATTTATTTTGACAAAAAAGAAAATATTCTGCTTGTTTGTAATGATTGTGATGCTTTTCTTTTTGACGTCAAAAAGCAAAAGAAATAAAGATGAATAATTCTTTCAGACAATGAGTTTATATGGACTCTGATCTGTTTGTGTATTTCGTCATCCAAAAAATCTGTTTGTTTTTGTTTCATTTCTATCTACCTTTATAAACTGATTGTCAGGATCTGTACAGTTGTAGTCCGTATTTAGGTTAAAGACAATATTAAAACATTTGTTATGTTAACTTTTGGTGTGCTAAACGCTTTTATTTAATGTGTGACAACAAATCAACTGTATATGGGAATTTAAAGTAATGCTGCAAAGATACATTGTTTAAGAGAACATTTTTATTTAAGTCATATGCCTCAGCATTATTTTTGGTATTCGAAACAAATATTCTATACGAACGTGTTGGTTTAAATAAAGTTGAAACACATTAAAAATTGTATTCTGTTGTCGGTTTGCTGTCTCATTCACTAGACTGGTACTCCCGCATTGACTGTTGTTTTCGGCTTTCGTTTCATTTTTTTTTTTTTATATCCTGAAAGAATTACAATCAATATAGACTGTCCATTTGTTCTCGTACTGAATAGGCATGACATATTTGCCACTTGACGACAAACAACAGATTAAGCTATTAGAAGTTCTATTTATATTAAACTGTATAACATGTTTTAAGTGTATTCGTGTTTATATTTAGGAAATAGGAAAATATATGTAAAAAAGAAGATGTTGTATGATTGCTAATGAGACAATTTTCCACAAGAAACCAAAATGACACAGAAATTAACAACTATAGGTCACCGTACGGCCTTCATCAATGAGCAAAGCCCAGCTATAAAAGGCCCCGAAATGACAGTGTAAAATTCAAACGAAAAAAACTAATGGCCTCATTTTATATAAAAAAAAATGAACGAAACACAAATATGTAACACATAAACAAACCACAACCACTGAATTACAGGCTCCTGACTTGGGACAGGCACATACAAACATAATGTGGCGGGGTGAACCATGTTATCGGGATCCCAAACCCCTCCTAACCTGGGACAGTGGTATAACAGTACAATATAAAAACTCATCAGATGGACAACAATAGAAGTCGTCATGGCCGGGTACTTGAACATCCCAACTACAAAAAGACACTTGAGAGTCCTCGCAGTTAAGTGACAGCTAGTTGAAAGCCACTAACAACTAATAAAACAAAATCACGCATCTAAGACTAAATTATCAATCTGTAATCATCCAACATCCAATGGATTTAGTGTAAAGACGTCATAGACAGTCAGAGAAAATACTTTACCTTGTGCAATGCCAAGATGCAGGTATCGACAGATTGTAGATCCATGAATGTGTGAATGTATACATTATCTAATAATGACTTCCTGGTTCAGCTAGCAAGCAAACTAACCAAATATATTACCTTTACCTACACCCTCAATGCAATCGGCTGTAACTAGTTCATTCGATTCAGATTGGTTTACATAGAGTCATTCAAAATAAATTTATGGGTTTGTGTTATCACCCGAATACACATTCAACTTAATCAATTATGATTTATATCACATAATTACTACAATACTATCTTAAAGATTCAAAATTAGTTTTTAACTAAATGCATGTAGTTGTTCATGTTTGTAATACATGATTGCCGCTTAAGGAAACAGTTATACATGCAATTTGTTGAACATTTTGCATCCGTCAAGGACGTGTTGTTAATGACTCATTTTAGTGCATCATTTAAGAACCCCCAACTATTGTTTTATGTACATTATTAATTTGAATTTTTTGAAATGTTGTATGTTTCTTGTTCATGTAACACAATGTTTAATGTTTGGATTTTAACACACAGCGAGTGTTTTGCGTTTGCAATAAAGATTATTATAGAAAGATTAATCATATGTGTGTATGTCTTGAATCTTAAACTGTCCTCAATATACAAAAAAAAAACTTTAAAATTTCAGTTTGTCATTATTATTCTTCAGTTCATTGTCCCTTGTATCATTAACAACAACCAACACAACCTCATGTCTGTTTTGGTAGACATAAATGTACGAAGAACCTCAAATTTCTCATGTCTGGTCCTATATTTGCCACTAAACCTTGTAGAAACAACCTTTAATATTTCATGTCCTTACGAAAACGTAGGCCAGAGAAAGAAAGCCAAAGTGGTATACGTCAATGACATTATACGCAAACGAAAAATTATATGTGAAATATACGTCAGTGATATAGTACATCATGACCACAAAACATAAGAAAAAGATGTGATATATGTGAATGATCAGTAACAAAACGACACAAAAAAAAGAAAAAACAATGTTTGTCATCGATCTAATGTATTCGTTCAGTGGCGTATATACAAAATTTAGTCCTGATATCTATGATGAGTTTATTTATGTTCACTTTAGTTCATATGTCTTGATTGAGTTAAGACATGGCAATTCATATGTTATAGTGTGTAATTGTTTGCACCACTCCTTAGTCAAGAATCATATGATGTTCAGAATTTGTCGATTATTGTCGTGGTTTATACGCGTTTCTCGTTTTTTCTTTAGATCAGACCGTTGGTTTTCCCGTTTAAATGATTTTAAACAAGTAATTTCTGAGGCACTCTATAGCTTGCTGTTCTATGTGAAGCAAATTTCCGTGTTGATGACCGTACTTTAACCTATAAAGGTTTACTTTTATAAATTCTGGCTTTGATGGAGATTTGGCTAATTGACACTCATACCACATCTTCAATGAGACTATACCCTTAAGACGCAGATAATAAAAAGATTTGGAATATACGTCAAAGAGACTATTCCCTTACGACACAGATAATAAAAAGATGTGGAATATATATCAATGAGACCATACCCTTACGACGCAGAAAATAAAAAGATTTGGAATATACGTCAATGAGAATATTCCCTTACGACACAGATAATAAAAAGATGTGGAATATACTTCAATGAGACCCTTACGACGCAGATAATAAAAAGATTGGGAATATACGTAAATGAGACTATTCCCTTACGACACAGATAATAAAAAGATGTGGAATATACATGAATGAGACTAAACCCTAACGACGCAAATAATAAAACGATGTGAAATATACGTCAATGAGACTATAAACTTACATCGCAGATAATAAAAAAGATGTGGAATATACGTCGAAGAGACTATACACGTTCGACGCAGATAATAAGACGACGTGGAACATACGTCAATGAGATTATACTCTTACGACACAGAAAATAAACACATATGGAATACCTAAATGAGATTATATTCTCACGACGCAGATAATAATAAGATGTGAAATATACGTCATTGAGACTATACCCTTACAACGCCGATAATAAAAAGATGTGTGATATACGTCAATGAGACTATGCCCTCACGATGCAGATTATGGAAAGATATGGAACATACTACAATGAGACTTTCCCCTTACGACACAGAAAATAAAAAGATGTAGAATATACATCACTGAGACTATACCCTTTCGATGCAGATAATAAAAAGATGTGAACTATACGTCACTGATACTATGCCTTTACGACGCAGATAATAAAAAAGATGTGGAATATACGTCAATGAGACTATATCCTGGAACAGATAATAAAAAAGATGTGAAATATTCGTCTATGAGACTATACCCTAATGACAAAGATAATAGAATATGTGAAATATATGTCAATAAGAATACACTTTTACGACGCAGATATGAAAAAGATTTGAAATATACATCAATGAAACTATACCCTAACGATGCAGCTAAGAAAAGCACGTGGAATATAAGTCAATGAGACTATACCCTAACGATGCAGCTAAGAAAAAAGATGTGGAATATATGTCAATGAGACAATACCCTTACAACACAGTTAATAAAACAGATGTGGTATATACGTCAATAAGACTATACACTTTCGACGCAGATAATAAAAAGGTGTTGAATATAGGTCAATGACGCTACACCTTTACGTCCCAGATAATAAAAAAAAGAGTTTGAATATACGTCAATGAGACTATACCCTAACGATGCAGCTAAGAAAAAGATTTTGAATATACGTCAATGAGACAATACCCTTACAACACAGTTAATAAAAAGATGTGGTATATACGTCAATAAGACTATACTCTTACGACGCAGATAATACAAAGATGTGGAATATTGGTCAATGATACTACAGCCTTACGACCCAGATAATCAAAAAGATATAGAATAAACGTCAATAGGACTATACCCTAAAGACGCAGGTAATATAAAGATGTGAAATATCCGTCAATGAGACTATACCCTTATGACGCAGATAATAAAACAAATGTGGGATATAAATCAATGAGACTATACCCTTACAACGCAGATAAAAAAACGATGTATAATATACGTCAATAAGACTATACCATTACGACTCGGGTAATAAACATATGTGTAATATACGCCATTAAGACTAAACCCTTACGACGCAGATAATAAAAAGATGTGGAATAAACGTCATTGAGACTATACCCTTACGACTCAGGTAATAAACAGATGTGTAATATACGTCAATAAGACTATATCCTTACGACGCAGATAATAAAAAAGACTATGAATACGTCAATGACACTATACTCTTACGACGCAGATAATAAAAAGATGTGGGATATACGTCATTTAGACTATACCCTTACAACATAGTTAATAAAACGATGTGGTATATACGTCAATAAGACTATATTCTTACGACGCATATAATACAAAGGTGTGGAATATAGGTCAATGAGACTACACCCTTACGACCCAGATAATAAAAAGATATAGAATATACGTCAATAGGACTATACCTTAAAGACGCAGATAATATAAAGATGTGGAATATCCGTCAATGAGACTATACCCTTATTACGCAGATAATAAAACAAATGTGGGATATACATCAATGAGACTATACCCTTACGACGCAGATAAAAAAAGATGTATAATATATGTCAATAAGACTATACCATTACGACTCAGGTAATAAAAAGATGTGGTATATACGTCATTGAGACTATACCCGTACGACTCGGGTAATAAACAGATGTGTAATATACGTCAATAAGACTATATCCTTACGACGCAGATAATAAAAAAACTCTGAATACGTCAATGACACTTTACTCTTACGACGCAGATAATAAAAAAGATGTGGAATATACGTGGATGATAATTTACACCTACGACGCATATAATTAAAAGATGTGTAATATACGTCAAGGAGACTATACCCTTACGAAGCAGTTAATAAACAGACTTTAAATACGTTAATGACACTATTCCCTTACGACGCAGATAATAATAAGACTTTAAATATGTCAATGAGACTATACCCTTACGACGCAGTTAATAAAAAGACTTGAAACACGTCAATGACACTATACCCTTATGACGCAGATAATAAAATGACTTCCAATACGTCTATTTCTAACTAATATCAGTCGTAATGAATATAACACAATTCACACCTCAAGTTTATTCCAAAATATTCCAAGTTACAGTGAAGTGACTGGGTCCAAAGTATAAACAGTAAGATGAGATTGACTACAAAGAAAATACAATCATCATAAGATTTATACCAATAACAATGTTCAAATCATTCATAAAAATATAAACATAGGTGTGAAAACATAGAAAACAATCATTGTAACATCTAGGATTTACACAAGTAATGAATAAAGTTCTTAACTAGAACGCAATTACTCAAACAAAAATTAAAGGTCAATTATATCACAAATGTTCAACAAATGTCTATCATATCAACACGAGTTTGGTGGCAGCTGTGGGTTTTTTTAATCAACTTCTACAAGAAGACACAGTTTCGCATTTGGTCTCATTAACACAGAATTTGCGGTTTTCACTTTGACAATTCTATTAACATTGTCCTTGTCTTTGATTAGTTAATCACTCGAGCCATGTTCCACGAATTTCTCGGTGCATTGTCGGAAATGAGAACTGTGTCTCCTACTTGCATATTTTTTGTCGGTTTTGTCCATTTTGTTCTGCGCTGCAGTAGAGGTAAGTATTCCTTTCGTCATTTAGTCCAAAATGGATCATCGAGATACTGAATTTTTATCCATCGCCTTCTGACATAGCTGTCGGTCTTGGAGAACACACCAGGTGGAAAGCTTTCACCCGGACGTTGAAGTATCAAGTGATTCGGAGTCAATACATTTATGTCTGTAATACTATCTGACACTTCTGTGATCGGACGTCCATTAAAAATACTTTCTACTTCACAAAATAGAGTCATAAGTCATTCATCAGTTAGGCGAATGTTCTGTTCATGCATGACTGAATAGAATATTTTACGTACTGATCTAATAAGGCGTTCCCATACTCCTCCAAAGTGTGATGCAGACGGCGGATTAAACTCCCACTGAATGCGTTTCTGAATCATGAATTCCTGTATTTTATTTATTTTAAGTTCCATCTTTTTATTTCTTCTCCTAGTTCCTTTTCTGAACCAACAAAGTTTGTTCCATTGTCTGTCCTTATAGAGACTGGCACTCCTCTTCTCGAAATAAATCTCCTTATAGTATTTATGCAAGAGTCAGTGTCTAATGAATATGCCAATTCGAGGTGTATTGCCCTAATAGTCAGACATGCGAAAATCACACCATATCTTTTAACTACACTCCTTCCTTGCTTTACCTCAAAGGGTTAAAAGAAATCTATTCCAATTCTTGTGAAAGGCGGATCATCAGCCTGAAGTCTTTCTTTCGGAAGATTTGCCATTTTCTGTTTTGCGCATGTTCCTTGCTATTTCTTACATCTGACGCATCTAGACACTAAGCCTTTAATAATAGAATGAGCTCCTAATATCCAATATGTTTGTCTAAGAACAGCTAAGATTGATTTCCATCCTAAATGTCCAATTGAACGATGAATGTTCTCAATAATAAGTCTTGATATCGGTGAGTTCTTAGGCAAGATGATAGGGTGTTTTGATTCGTACGAAATATCCGATCGCTCCAATCGTCCACCAACTCTAAGCAATCCATCTTTGTCGACAAATGGACCCAGTCTGCTGAGTTTTGAAGAAATCTTGAGAGGACATTGCTTTTCAAGAGTCTGTATATCCTCACGTAAGTGTTTATGTTGCACATAACTAATCAATGACCTCTCTGCACACTCAACTATACTTGTTGTAAGCGTATCAGACATCTTCATACTAATTTTTCCGTTTCCATCGTTTTCAATACTGTCTCTAGCATTTCTAAAGTGGTTGGCCGCAAGTACGAACCGTGCTGTTATGGTGACTAAGCGTTCCCAATTCGAAAAGTAAGAAATAAGACGTTCCATTCCTTCAAATGATTCTGCAGTGCAAACAGCCACTGGTTTCTTAACTTCTGGATCATTGCCAATTTTACTAGTGTCCTCGGTACACTGTGGGAATTTAATGTCTTTATCCCATAAGAAATCTGGCCCACGAAGCCATTGTGGATTTCTGTTAAATTGTTCAATAGTCGCTCCTCTGGAAGCTAAATCAGCCGGGTTCTTTTTTGTGCCTTAGTAGAGCCATTGATTTACTTTAGTTGCTTCATGAATAACAGCCAAACGATTGGCTACAAAAGTGTGAAAACGTGTCTTTGAGTTTGCTATATATCGAAGTACTGACATACTGTCTTAGTGGGAGATATTATGGACATAATTGTGCAAATCGTAATACAAGCATGAAATTTGGTATAAAGGTTAACTAAATGATACTTATAAAAAATCCGCTGCTGGCCAGAAAAAATAATCATTTTTTCAAGATGGCCACCACACATTTTGAAAATGGCGTCATAACAAATTAGCCAATATTTGTTAATCCTTTGAAAGGTGTGTTATATGTAAAATCCATTGTTAGATTTGATAAAAAGAAAATGACATTTCATAAATAACGACTAGACAATACATTAATGTAACTTAAGGTGACTTCCGGTTTCAAAATGTCGGCTAACGAGTCAAAAAAATTTTTTTACTTTCAAGCAATTTTACAAGGGGTTTTAATCCTTGAAAGATGTGTTATGTATAATTCAATGTAAGATATGATAAAACGTTAAAAACAGCTCCTTAGTACGACAAAACAACACATAACTGAAGAAAAATAGTGGTTTCCAGGTCCAAATTAGATGCAAATACGTAAACAATATTTTAATAATTTTCATCAACTTAACAAGTAATAACACCAGCATGAAATACAAGCATGAAATTTGGTATACAGGTGGACTAAACGATAATTAAAAGAAATCAGGTGCTGGCCATCAAAAATTTCCATTTTTTCAAGATGGCCACCGATCATTTTGCAAATGGCGTCATATCCAGTTGTAAATCTTTGAAAGTTGTGTTATAGGTATAATCCAATGTAAGGTTTTATTTAGCGTAAATTACAGTTCCTAAAGTACGGAAAAACAACACATAAATGACAAAAAAGAGTGATTTCCGGTTTCAAAATGGCGGCAAAATTTTTGAAAATGTATTTTTTTTATAATTTTCATCAACTTAACAAGTGATATCCCATTCTTTGTTAAGATTAAATGCCTAGTTTTGTTAGAAAGACAGGTTCGTTATCTTAAAATTATCGGACAGTAGCCAATAACAAAACTCGTACAAGGAAGGACAGAACGGTAGCATTTACAGTCACCAACACAACTGGATTTTTCGCCTCCTCATTTCAAAAGTTCCCGACAGGAGGATGCAACTTTAACGGTAGCCGAAGAAGTTCTCGATTTTTTTCTTTCATCCAACCCCAGTGTTCATGAATTGGTACATAAATCAGGCTGAGCTCAAACTTATCCTCCTTGATACGCTGCTCTTTGGATGTGCTCCGAAAAAAAAACCTCTTGTAGGCGGAACTACATCACAATGCCGCTGCTTCCTGGGTAAAATTTTACATCGTGCCTCGTTAACAGCAAATAGTGATGTTGTTCTGTCATACATGATGCAAACAAATGCTTCTTTTATGTCCTTGTATGTGTCTTTATACTTCAGCAAAGAAATATGTACGTCCCTTATATGTTGAAATACTTCCTATGTCATCAAAACTGACCTATTCCCTTAGTGTCACATGCACTGAATGTATGAATGAAAAGAAGAGTACCTACACGAGGACCAAACGCATTTGATATATCACGTACAGGAAGCCATCAAAAGTCTTCATTCCTGCCAAAACCTATTCACAGTTTGTTCCACCATATTTTTGGAGTGCTGCAATTCTTAATACTACTACATCTGTGTCGATGCTACCTTAAATTACCATCCTACAACAATTTTCATAATCAGGCCGAACATGGACAAACATTCGTATATCTGCTTCTCCATGCTTACAAGGGGTAGCTGGAAAGTATCCTTATTAGTCTCTACAGAACATTTCTGTCGGCAAGACACTTGAAAAATTTCATAGAGAAAATTACTCCAGAACCCAACTTTTGTATTCTCACATCTAGTCTTTCAATGATTCATTTAGTAAATCTAACACAATATCTACTCTTGAATACTTATCGATGCAAGATTTTATTTAAGGCCGTATAACACAATTGCAAAATCATCCAATATTGATTCCCTACAAGGTGGCCTGGAATTAACCATTGCTGCTCTATCAACGATAAATGCGTCAGAATTTGGATCTGCAAATTACAAAATGTTTCAAGTTTATCCATTTGCACCGATTTAATACCACTGTTTAAAATGACATCCGAAGACAAAAACGAAGGAGCAGTTTGTCTTTATGGATTAAGAAATATTCCAATCAATTTGTCCACTGCGACAAAAAATAAAAGTCTAGAAAAGATATCTAAGAGCTCTAGCTTTGTTATTTACAAAAACGTTTACAGTTTTATTTTACCGACATAATAGGAGCTGTCCTTTTTAATCTGGTTAAAAGAAACCGGTTCTCCTTCGTTTTGTATTTGCTTCAAACGATCTTCAAATTATTTGCCTTTGATCTTTTTAAAGAAACCCTTGTGTGTTCATTAAGTCGTTCAT
Source organism: Mytilus edulis (assembly GCA_019925275.1). Lineage (NCBI taxonomy): Eukaryota > Metazoa > Mollusca > Bivalvia > Mytilida > Mytilidae > Mytilus > Mytilus edulis. The sequence continues at coordinate 1,795,050 of CM034359.1, forward strand.
CTATTATAGAATGCCTCAAACCACTAGATCTTGCAAATTTATCTGATAGTCTACTGACTTCTGGTCTAGCTACCATCAATACGTTTTAATGAGGTCTTCGGTTAAACCTATGACAACAAATCGCCCTTTACAATTGCATTATTCTGTTTTAGTCTGATCAATTGTGTTATAAGCAAAATATTTTCTGGTCTTACGTACAGTAAAATGATCATTTTCAAAATCAATTGCCACCTGTGGGTGACTTAAGAGAAGGGAAGCCATATCTCGGAGAAGGTCGGTCGCGATCGAGAATATGTTACACGATCAAGACCTAAATGAATACAGTATCATGCTTTATATGGACTGTTTGTACAAATCTGACTCATGAAATAAGCATACTACCAAATTCACAGTAGTTCTTATTTTATAATTGAACGCCAGGAATTGAACTGTGGTAGAGATGACTATATTTTCTTACGCCAGTCTATCAAATCATTGAACGTCACAGAGTCATGACATGATTATAATTTCTGTGTTTAGCTTTCTTAAGCCGATATATACCTTTCAAGCTAAAACACATAGAGTTATCTGATGCGCGTGTCTAGTCCTAGGTACATTTGAACATACATACAAGAATATGCCGTTCTAGGTATTGCAATAATGGTTTTAGAGGACACATGATACATGTGTCCATCTACCTTCACGTAATATATCACCCAGAATTTTATAACAAGTCATTTCAATGTGAAATCCACCTTACATGACGATAAACTTATCTTCTCTGTACAAATCAGGCAATTCCCACTGAATATCCATTACCAAAAGTGGCTGATCTGCCGTTACTAATGATGTTTTTCTCGTTTTAACCACATTTTCCGTCTTATCCATCAAATACCTGATCATTGCAACTGAATTGGCTTGTTTTTAAACAGTGGCATCATAGATTTTACACTTACTTGCTTTTTAGAGTAATGAGATGAACTACGATTTATACCAGTTTGCCCTGGTAGTGCATACAAATCACTCATTATGTCTATAAATAGTTTGCGCATGCGCAAAATTGTTAAATCATGTGTGTCATAACCTTGAAAAATGTTATCAAACCAAATCATAATATCATTGAAAATCCCAAATCACTTATTTTATAGTAAATGGTTAAAATATTTTTTAATGAATTTTGTTACATTTTCGCGCATGCGCAAACCCTGTATGTGTCAAATACTCATGTCTAGTTAATTTTTCACATGTAAAGAAGGTAGCTACCAAACCTGACAGCTGTTTTTCACTAAAAGAAGGTAAACGAAAAGTTTTCCAGAAAAAATCAGTATTTTCAAACTGAAAAAAACAGCCATTTTAGAAAACGGCGGTGGCCATCTTGAAAAACTGATTTTTTTTAATGGCCAGCAGTTGTTTCTTTAAAAGTATATAATAATGATGCTTTGTGGTAATTTTCATGCTTGTATCATCATTTGCACAATTCCCTCGATTTTGCCTGCTAATATCTTCCACTATCTGTATAGTGATAAATGTCATCAAATGAGTATTCTTTCTCTCTTATAATCATGTTTCCAAACCTAACGGCACTAGTAGCAGCTGTCAATTCCATTCTCGGAATAGTCATCGATTTAAGCGGTGCTACTCTCGATTTTCCTAACAAAAAGGAACACTGTATACTACCTTCTTCATCGACTAACCGTATGTAAAATACACAACCATAACCTTTGTCACTTGCGTCTGCAAAACAATGTAGTTGGCATGAAACATTAGCCTTGAAGTGTTAAGGCTTGTAGCATCTATCTAGTTTAATGTTTTCCAATCCCTTAAGCTGAATGAGCCATTTGTCCCATGACGAAAGTTCTCTGTTGGGAATTTCTTCATCCCATCCAATTTCTTTCTTACATAATCCTTGTAGTATAGATTTGGCTGTCAATACAAACGGAGAAACGATACCAATAAGGTCATAGATTGAGCTGACTATGCTGATAATTACGCGTCTTGTTGACGGTTTTTCTTTAATGTTTATGTGAAATCCAAGTGTGTCATCTTTTATATACTAATACACTCCAAGTGCACGGTCAGTAAGACTATCATCTCAACAATTCCATTCCTCTACATTCCTTTCGCAATCCTATTCTGGTATAGATTGAACAACATTTTGACTGTTACTTGTCTATTTAGTCATATTGAATCCGCCCTCTTTGCACAATTCAGCTACATTCTTAATAAGCGATATAGCACCTTCTTCTGTATCGGTAGAACACAAACAATCATCTACATACATGTTTCAATCACTAAAGAATCAAATCTATCCTTGTTTTCTTTTGCCGTATTTTGTAGAGCGTAATTACTGCAACTCGGTAAAGAAGTAGCCCCAACCAAATGTACTGTCATCCTGTATTTTTTAGGTTTTTAGGTTTAGGTCCCACCAGTAGAAACGTAAAAAGTCTCTGTCCTCGACTGGAACTTTCACCTGGTAAAACATTGATTCAATGTCACCTAAGACTGCTATTTTATCCTGTCGGAATCTGATCAGTACGCCTAAAAGATTGTTAGCAAGGTTTGGACCCTGTAAGAGCTGGCTGTTCAAAGAAATGCCCATGTATTTGACAGAACATGTATTTGACAGAACACTCGAAAACGACTCGTATTTTGTCCTGTTTTTTCGCATGGTTAACTCCATGGTGCGGTAGGTACCAGACTCTGCCATCATTTCTATCTACATCTTCAGTAGGTACAGGTTCTGCATAGCCTTTCTCAATTATCTTTGACATGAAATCACAATATTGTTGTTTTAAGTTATCGTTCTTGGCAAACTTGTGTCGGAGTCCATTTAGCCTTTTCATGCCTTGTACTGAATTATTCGGAAAAAACAACATCCTGGTCTCTAAATGGAAGAGCTATGCAGTAGTGCTGATTTTCTAGATGTATAGAGCTCTCAACTTGCTGCATGAATATTTTATCATCAATAGAATTCTCTCTTTTGTCTTCGGTTATTCGTTCTGGGAAGTCTAAGTTAATGCTCTGCATTAATAAGTTCAATTGTGTTTCATCACTTCCTTCATTTTGCATATCAACTCTTAAAAGCTTGAACTGTCTCTTTGTGCCTTCATGATTTGTGGGTATATGAGGATCATCCTTTTTAACAGATGGCTCTTGCTGTGACGATGATTGTTTGTTAATTTCATTGTCATTATGAAGTATAATTGGATAAAGTCGCACACAGATTGAGCATTTGAGTCTCCTATTGCAGTTATTACTCATATGGCCTTTTCTAAGACAGCCAAAACAATATCCCTTAGATGTCAAGTAAGCGATTCTGTCTTCACGTGGACGAGCTGAAAGTCGTTTACATTTGTCTAAAGCATGTGTACCTTCACAATAGGAACAGTGCATCTCAGTATGTGCGTTTTTTGCCACATCACATACATTTGAAACCTTTTGTTCATGTTGTCGCTGTTGATTCGTACTTCTAGAATTTGAATAATTCATGGCGATGTCGGATCTGTAGCTTTCTTGGTTTCTGCTTTTACAATGTTCACAAAGTCAATAAATTTAACTGTTCTATGTGAATCCTTCACACGAAAACAAAATTTCTCCAGCGATCATGCATATGGAAGGGCAATTTTGACATCAGACGTTTGATATTTTCAGAATACTCTAAAACGCTTCCGGCTTCCATACTCTCCGTGCCATACTGACATTCAACCGAAAATAATGCAAATTCGTCCAAAAATTGAATATCTCCTGATTTAATATTTGGCCAGTCCAATGCTTTTTAATAAAGGCTGAGGCCATCACGTCTGTATCACCGTATCGCTCTTCAAGATGACGCATTGATGCCGTATATGCTCTATCGCCTGGCAGGTGACTGTAACTAGATGCTACCTTATGTGCTTCTCCAAATGTCAGCTGCTCGAGGTAATTCATCTTCTCATCATCTTGTTCACAGTTCAAAACAACCTTTGATTCAAATTGTCTGTTAAAAGAACTTCCTATATTCCAATGGATTTCCACTCAATTTCCTTATTTCAGGCGTAGGTTTCTCAAATGTTGCACCATACTTTGAAAAGCTGTTTCTGCAGCAATGATCGGATTTATCGTCAAACTTTGAATCGGTACAGATGTTGTCTTTTCGATATGGGTTGGTCCATAAGATTCATGAACATTTTGTTTCGGAAGTTTAGAAGTGTTTTTGATCATGTTGACGGACGGTAGATTCACAAAATCTAAGTTACTTGTTTCCTTTAAAATATCTGATTTCTTTTCAACTTGTTGAAATATTTTTGCCATCGGATCTAAAATTGCTGTTTCGATAGCTGGCTGTACTGTACTTTGCAAAGGTTTTGATTTCAATTCAACATTTTCAAGTTTTACTTTCGGAGTTTCAACATGGTCAATTTAACCCTTTTCAAACTTGTCGTATAGCATAGCTTTTGCATCAGCTACAGGTATATCAGTTTGCATTTAAAGTTCATCTTCATTTAATGTTAATGCCATTTTTGCCATTTCAAGTTCTCGCTTACGTTTCTTTGCTTGTCTTTTAGCCTCAAGCTCAATCCTTTTTTCCTCGACTTCAAGTCGTTTTGAAGATACTGCTGAGCTGCCCGCACTTCTTACTGATCTCCCATGAACACTTGCCTGCACTTTCACTGGATTTGCATTGAGATATTCTTGTATCTTGAATTGACTGTTCATTAGAAAAGTATCTCTTGTAGTATGAATGTTCATATAATCTTCCTGCTCAAGGGCATTCAGTTTATCAAAATTAATTTTATGTTGGATATGAAATTGTTCATATTCCTGCATCCAATTTCCACAGCGCAATCTTATTGTCTCGAATGTTTCGTTATCAGAAATCAGTCTTATAATTTTGTCACTTAATCTTTTCAATTCATCATAGGATTTGATTATTTGTTCTTCACTAAATTCTTTACCTTTTTCGATATACTTTCTTGGTCTAGCTCCGCCTATCGCCTCTGAGGTCTTCTGTTCTTCTTGTTCATCCGTTGTATTTGTTTTAAAGTTCTTATCCATATTTGATTCTGGTTGTACAAATTCTCCTAACTCTGTGTCCATACTTTTCAAAATTATATTTTGATCTATTTTGCTGTCAACCTTTTCTGTGTCCTCACTTTTCAAAGTCGAATCTGAAAAATCTATTAATAGACTTGGTTCTTCCTTCTTACGTGCTCATTTCGTCAAAGTCAAATTTCCAAAATCATCTAATAATTAACCGTTCCACCTCAAGTTATTCCAAAATATTAAATTTCCAAATATCAGTCGAATGACAATACACAATTACATAATATCAAATATAAGATCAGTGAATTGATCAATACAGTAAGATGAGATGACTACAAGAAATCAATCTCATAAGATTTTACCAATAACAATGTTCAAATCATTCATAAAAGTATAAACAAAGGTGTGAAAATATAGAAAATAATCATTGTAACATCTAGGATTTACACAAGTAATGAATAAAGTTTGTATTTTCGAAAAAAAACAATTATCAGATTGTCAATATTTGTCATTGTCTCAAGTTCACATTAACGACATTGAAATAGTTAAATTTACTTTCATATTATCACAAAATGCATAGAATAAATGTAAAAATCAACATACCTTATTTGTTAGACTCTGATATTTCTATATTATTCAAAATTTAATTGTCGTGACCCATTTCTCAATTTTAAGGGAATATATTAGTAGGGGAAAGTAACCAATGTACCTAGATTAGTTTCTTCAAAAATCAATAAATTTGCAAAACGAAATTTGTTACAATTCTTAACAAGAAATTGGCCTTTACAACGTCAATGACACTCTACCCTTGCGACGCAGATAATTAAAAGACTTTAAATACGTCAATGAAACTACACCCTAACGACGCAGATAATAAAAAGATGTGGAATTTACGTGGATGATAATATACACCTGCGACGCATATAATAAAAATATGTGGAATATACGTCAATTAGACTACACCCTTACGACGCATCTAACAAAAGACTTTCAATACGTCAATGACACTATTTATGACGCAGATAATAAAAAGACTTTAAATACGTCAATGACACTATACCCTTATGACGTATATAATACACAGACCTTAAATACGTCAATGACACTATACCCTTATGACGCAAATAATAAAAAGACTTTAATAAGAAGGTATAGAATATACGTCAATAAGACTTTACCCTTACGATGCAGATAATAAGAAGGTAATGAATATTCGTCAATAAGACTTTACCCTTACGACGCAGATACTAAGAAGGTATAGAATATACGTCAATAAGACTTTACCCTTACGATGCAGATAATAAGAAGGTAATGAATATTCGTCAATAAGACTTTACCCTTACGACGCAAATAATAAAAAGGCATATAACATACAACATTGACGACACGAATACTAATTGTTATTTCTAACAACTCCAAAAAGTTCAAAAACAATGTGAAAAGGGTTAAAGAGGCATATCCTAGACTATTATGTATCATAAATCAAAGGCAGAGTATTCTAACGAAAGAAATACTAAAACAAATGTTTCATGTAACTCATTGACGCTCAGAAAATAAAACAATGTGGCAATTACGACAATGGTTAATTGTTTGCTGCTAAAGGACAAGACAAAATAAAATAACAAAAAAGACAATAGGAAGGTCCTGAAATAGAGATTGACATATGACACGATACTCCAACAACTCAAAATTTAAAAGAAACTTGCCATTTTCGCCAATCAGAAAGTATCTATATATTAACAACCGTGTAAAAAGTGACATTAACATCAACAAGACAGTATCAGCATAACAAGGGTGAATGAGACGAGAGGCAACTATGAGAGAGAGGGTATAGAGAGATAGGGTACAATCTTTGACAAAAATAAATAAGAAAAGTGGTATATAAGCAATAATAGAGTACATAAATGGCACACATAATTCATGAAAAATGTGTCATACACCTTAATGAGATAGTAAACCAAAGATACCAATAAGAACAAGCTGTTGCATTTTCACCAACGACAAAGTACACTAACGACGAAAATACTTCAACAATTGGGCATTGACTACACTCAGACTGAACTCTCACTGACAGTAAACTGGTGTGCATATACATCAATGTCTGCAACCGACACACATGATAAATCAAAAATATAATAGGTTATTGAAACATGAACTTGAGTAGGATGTATATACACTAATGACACAGTTCTCATACATGTACGACACAAATCAAACAAAAATTGTATTCGTCAATGTGACAGTAACTAGTAAACGACGCTAAACAGACTAGAGTGTATGTCAATAAGATCGTACTCAAACTACAAATATTTAAGAAAATATGTGTCGCATGTTTTAAAATGAGACAAAACACTAACGACACAAGAAATCAAATAAGAACAATTCAGATACGTCAACTAGACGATGTCCCAGAGACTCAAATGTTGAAGAAATATGTGGCATATTCGTCAATGATGCAGTGTCTTAATGGCACATTTAAAAACAGATGGCATATCTGTCAACGGTACATAGTACATTAACTAACTACACACATAATAAAATATGACACATACGTCGTTCTGACTATTTTCCCTAAACTGTAGCATGAAAACGTCCGGTTATTGTTTTATTATATTTTAGAAAAATACATGATAACAACTCCATTTTGACTTATATATACTATAGAAACAATTTATATAGATTTTTTAAGGGCAATAACTTTCACAAAAAGTCGTCTGACAATTTTGCCATCACAAACAATTGGTAAACTGCAAAAAAAATATTTCAACACGTTTAATGATTTCATGCGTCCGATGCGCTTTTTGGTATGGAATTACCGTCAGCAGGAACGTCTAGAGCCAAACATTTGAAATCCGAAAATGTTTAAGTACCGAAACAGTGGAAGAACTATATGACAAAAATACCTAAAACAATAGCCAAATTCATCTAAGGTCAACATTCTGGACAGTTTTGCTCTTTCAGAATTTCTCTATTTATATTTTTTTTAAAGAAATAAACATACTTTCATTTTACCTCCATGTACTTATTATAGCCACGTCGGCAGAGAATTTGCAACGCAATAATCCTATATTGAACAATGTTGATTACATGTAACCGAAGCGCTAAAGTTTCAAACAAGAAATTATTGTAAAAGTTACCGACGACTTAGACGGACGCCAAGTAACTGTTTTTATACTAGTTGATCTGAAAAGACAAGGAATATAATTGAGAGAAAACAAGCACCGCACTGATAGAAGTTGAAAGCAGACTAGAAAATGGTTTGTTGATTGAAATTGAAGACAAATAGAACATTAGATGAACTTGGTCATTAAACAGATAATATTTCCAATGTTCCAAAATGTAGACATTCACGGAAATTATTTGGACTGTAGAAAAAAACATGCGATATGTTTACTGAAACAAGTGGAACATGAAATGCTTTCACTGTAATCGCAAAAGCGCAGTCAATATCGGAATTAGGATAACGTTCACATACGATTAGAAAAATAAGATGTCAACACCGAAGTTTTCATTCGAAAAGGTAAAAATAAAATTCATTCAGATATCGTTAAATATTTTTTTGGTAATTCCATTCTGAAAAAAAATCATTCATTTGAAAAAAACTTGGTCCTACAATAAATGAAAGATTGGTGCTGTGAGGAGCAATATCCAGACAATGCTTCAAACACAAAAAAAAAAAAAAAAAGCAAGGAGACGAAACGACAATAGATGTCTGAAAAAGCTCGATCATATCATGCATATGGCAAGTCTAAAAAGGAGTTGTATAATAGGTTTACAAATAGTTTTGTAAAAACGTGTTGGTATTCAATTCTGAAAATGAATGAAGATGTGATATATACAAAAGACCATGTACAAACAACGATGGAATATCAAACACCAACATGACCTATATATTAGCTAAATAGCTTGCATGCATTGCTATGTTTGAGATTTTCAAATTACCATTCTACTATGAACTGTTTTTCCTAAAAAAAAAAACTAAACAAAAACAGATTATGTCACTGAATAATTTTAATCATTGACCAGTTACATGTAGCTTTATGACATAAAAGTATTTCAAATATTAAACTGAATTACGTTGTAGACGAATAGATCAAATGTATATTATGTTATACAAATACTATATTTGTTCATTGATATGATAACACAACTTCACCACGGGATCAGCATGTGTTATTATTGATGATACAGCTAAAGGGTTAGTAAAAATACTAGTTTTTTATGTTGGCTAATTTTTAACAATACACGGTGTTAAGGTAGCATCAATCCGTCAAATTTGATCGGGATATTCTATAATTTGTGATCAATATTTTGTAGTACGACAGATGTTCCCTGCCGGTTTCGTATAACCATACTTCATACATACTTTCTAAAAATAGAGATACTTTCACTTTTGTCATTCATGAGTTATCATTATTGATAAATTTCAAAATTATATTGAGTGGCTTTATGTTATGGCTTAACTTGAGAATGTTTGATTAAATCTTTAAAGATTCAATTTATATATAAATGTTAACTAACTTTTTCTCAAAGCGTATTTTTTTATTTATAAGATACGTTAAATGAAAACTTAGCATACGTATTTATACATGCCTGGCTTTTCAAAAGATAAGATTTGAGCATTTCCTATGAACATATTACAACAAGGGCATCATATGAAGGAAATTGGTATGAGAATGATAATATTTAATAAACAACATACGAATAGACTCTTTTTTAGAAAATATGCTTAATGACACAACAGTCATCAGATAGTCAGTTATCAGATAAGGTGAAGTACAATTAAGAATGTGTTGTTCATCTGTGTTGATAGTTTTATTGAGATATATTGACATACAGATTAAGACACTTTAACGCGTCTGGCGTATTAAATTATAATCCTAGTACCTTTACTTATTATTTACACCACTGGGTCGATGCCACTGCTAGTGAACGTTTCGTCCCCGAGGGTATCACCAGCACAGTAGTCAGCACTTCGGTATTGACATGAACATCAATTATATGGTATTTTTTTTATATAAATTTCCTGCTTACTAACCTTTTGACTTTCCATAAAGCTAATGATCTTCTTATCCCAGGAATACATTGCCAGGGATAGAGAAGCCGTATTTGGCACAAGTTTTTGAAATTTTGGGTCATCAATGATTTTCGACTTTGTACTTGTTTAGTTTCATAACCTTTTTTATCTGAGCGTCACTGATGAGTCGTATGTCGACGAAACGCGCGTCTGACTTATTAAATTATAATCCTGTTAACTTTGATAACTATTTATCACGTAAGGACGACAATTGATTAGTCTATAAATATTCAGTAATCTTGTCGATCATTTTGCTGTAATTTGTTTTTCATGTATATGGTTTCCGGGTTATTTTTTTTGGCAAAACTTTAACGTCATATCAGGCCAATCAATCGTATACACTGCGGATTGTATTATTTGCTTCAAACCAATATTCGTGGAAATTATATACAACTTTGCGTAATCTGTTTGTCCATAATTTGTTCTGAACTGTTTTTAGAGCTTTGTCAACTGTCTGTATTGGTTACATCTCACTAGTGACTATGACACTTTGGAATATTGTTGTCAACTTACACTTTGGAATGCGGTTGTCAACATCAACTTTAATTTCTTGTCGATTATTCATTATTATACCCCACGCAACGAAGTGGCGGAGGGTATAATGTTTTTGACCTGTCCGTCCGTCAGTCCTGTTTCTTGTTATCGCAACTTCTCTCAAACCACACAGCAGAATTTCACAAAACCCTTTAAGATGAAAAGGATATATTATGTAGTTGTGCATATCGAAAGGAAATTACGATTCAAATTTGTTTGTAGGAGTTACACCCCTTTTAGTTTATTTACTTTATTATTTTGTTTGCATAAATTTAGGGTGCCAGCATATGTCCTCCTTTTATATGTGAGCACTTTTATTCATAAATCTATATACCATCATACTAAATCAGCCATCTTTTTTCAAATTTTTGTTCACATAAATTTAGGGTGCCGGCATGTCCTCCTTTTATTCCAAATTTTGATACGTAACAAAAGTTCAGTAGTTTTGATACCTCATATTGACTTGTACAACAAAATCATTTGACTGCATCAACTAAAACTGACCATATGTGCACTTTAATTTGTAAATCTATATACCAGCATAGTAAATCAGCCATATTTCTTATGTCAGGATTCAATGTATATTACAATGGACAGCAATATTGCTATACAATAACAACAATTTTTTGTTTGTATAAATTTAGGGTGCCAGCATATGTCCTCCTTTTATTCAAAATATTGATACGTAACAAAATTTCAGTAGTTTTGATACCTCTTGCTGACTTGTGCAACAAAATTATTTGACCGTGTTGACCAAAACTGACCATGTGAGCACTTTTATTCATAAATCTATATACCAGGATACTAAATCAGCAATTTTTTTCAAATTTTTGTTTGCATAAATTTAGGGTGCCTTCATGTCCTCCTTTTATTCAAAATTGTGATACGTAACAAAATTTCAGTAGTTTTGATACCTCATGCTGACTTGTACAACAAAATTATTTGACTGCATCAACTAAAACTGACCATATGTGCACTTTAATTTGTAAATCTATATACCATGTATACCCGCATAGTAAATAAGCCATATTTTTTATGTCAGGATTCAATGTATAATACAATTGACATTAATATTGCAATATAATAACAACAAATTTTTGTTCGCATTAATTTTGGATGTCAGCATGTCCTCCTTTTATTCAAAATATTGATACGTAACAAAATTTCAGTAGATTTGATACCTCATGCTGACCTATACAACAAAATTATTTGACTGCATCGATCAAAAACTGACCTGCATATGTGCACTAGCTTTAATTTAAAAATCTATATATATATCTGCATAGTAAATCAGCAATATTTTTGATGTCTGGATTCAATGTATAAAATAAATGACCGCTGTTGGGATGGCACCTAATTATGTCTTCTCCTGGCACTCCTGTGAACATGTTAGTAGGACGGCAAATGTAAGCAATAAGGAAAACAATTAATGCAATTTTATTCCGCATACATTGAGAATGTCAGCCTTTCATCTCTGTTTTCATAATATTGAATAGTCACTAGGGTGTGTAAAACGAAATTATTAGGCCACAACATCCAAGTACATGTACCAACACTAACATGTCTGAATTCATTTGTGCTTTTTAATAAAAAAATGTATTTGAGGTTCTCTTCTGGTAATAGTATACTGTTAATCTATTATGTCGGTTGATTGATTTTGTTTGTAGTTAAACGTCAAGTGACAACTATTTCATTCATGTGCACAAATCTCTCGACAAATCTGACGAATTTGACGAAATTGTTGGTAGTTTTACCACATCGTACATTTCCGGACACTGTACAACTGTACAATTTTCGTTAGAATATTCTGCGGAAAAAAGAATAGTAAATCCAATCCAAACAAGTAGAATAACAATGAAATATCCCTGCCTGTATAAATGCATAAAGTAAAAATTATGAAGGGACAGGTAAAAAACGGGGAACGAAGTAACGTCGACAAAGATGTTGATATCCCATGATATACGAATGTTGTTCCAATGCGTTGGATAACCCTAATTTCTATCCTCCTTCTAATTGAAAAAATATGATAGCTCTATGTAATTGACTAATGTTTATAAGAATATATAAATAAAAAAAGAAAGAATTGTGTTGTTATGAATAATGTCTAGTAGAGTATAGCGAGTAAAGAAATTTGCTATCAGAGGCCTTCTTGGGAAGAACAATGGGAATGTTGTTTATACATATTTTAATAAAGCTCAAGTCTGATATGATAAGTCGCAAAAACGATAACATTTCATAAGCAGACATGTCCCCAGGTCTGGTCAATAGCAGACTTCTCCACAGGTCTGGTCAGAAGCAGACCTGTCCACAGGTCTGGTCAGGAGCAGACCTGTCCACAGGTCTGGTCTGGGGCAGACCTGTCCTCAGGACTGGTCAAAAGCAGACTTGTCAACAGGTCTGGTCTGGAACAGACCCGTCGATAGGTCTGCAGCAGTCATAAAAAAGCGGACCGTAGGTCTGGTCCACCGTAGACGAAGTTAACTTGCTGGTCTGCTTAAAAATTCTCAAGTTAACTTAAAAAGCAGTCAACAAGTTAACTCTAAGTTAACTTTTGTCAAGGTTAGGACCGCACCCATCTGTACTACTGCAACAGTTTGTCATCGTAACTCCTCTGAAACTACACAACATAATTTCATGAAACCTTTTTAGATAATAAGGACATATTATCTAGATGTGCATATCGACAGGAAATTACGATTCAATTTTTTTTGTAGGAGTTACACCCCTTTGACTTTATTTACTTTAATTTACTACTGCAACAGTTTGTCATCGTAACTCCTCTGAAACTACACAACAGAATTTCATGAAACCTTTTAAGATGATAAGGACATACTATGTAGATGTGCATATCAACAGGAAATTACGATTCAATTTTTTCTAGGAGTCACGCCCTTTGAAGTTATTTGCTTCAATGTACTACTGTAAAAGTTTATCATCTCAACTCCTCTGAAACCACACAAAAGAATTTCATGAAATTTTGTAGATAAAAAGGACATACTATGTAGATGTGAATATTGTACATTTGTTTTTCCTTACACTTATTCAATTTCTCCAATGAGAATGTGGGACGTGGGGTATGTGAGCGTGCTCACTAAGGTTCTTTACTTGGTATTGGTTAGTCCGTGATAAATGGGAAAAATGTTTTCTTTGTATAAATAAGAAGGCTTAATTTCATCACTCAGCAGACAGTCACAATCGGTAAAGTAAAAGACAAGCTTTATGTATATTCTATAGAAGGGAACAATGGACAAAGGGACGCAACTACTTTTGACCCCGAGAAGTATTCTATTCTAGTTTTATTTATATCGAGCAGCAATACAACTTTGTATGAAATATAATGATGCATACAGGTGGACCATGCATATACAATATACCATGTTAAAGGCATTGAGACAATTTTTTGCGTGAACTATATATATATATGTATTCTTACAATGATGTCAAATTTTATCATTTCAAGTCTAAACTGTTTAAAATGATATAATACAAAACATTACACAGATTCAATTTTAGAAGATTAGATGACAAATGTAAATGCAAAATCAGTACAAATTCTATATTTGTATAATGATATACGATAATAAAACTACATCACGGGATCAATGTGCGCTATATCAATTCAGCTGATACGTCTATATATTACGATTTATTGTGGGATTGGTGATAAAAGAATGAAACTTTGCTCACTTGTAGACTTATATCTGGTTATCAATTTAAGATATTGACACACTCTACTGTTCTCCCAGAATTGACATAGGAATTTCTAACTGGTTCATGTCAACGTCACAAAAGTTGCAGTTTTATCAGGAACTATTCGGAGTAGTCTCTTTATATTTGGCATAAAGCTTTATCACAATATACAAAATATAGCACTTTTCTAGGTGAGAGGCACACTTCTATGATATTCACAAAGCTATTTAATCTTCCTCCTTTCTGGTAATAGCTAACATGAATGTACAAGGCTGCGCAGTTTGTACAATTTACTCTACATTTTCATACTATTTTAGAAAAGAAATTCCCCCAATTTCATCTGAAGGAGAAGTGCTTAGAATTTTTAGTACTTTTACGATAGTTTATTTGTCTAAATTGTAAGGGGCTGCATTCATAGTGAGTCTCTATCCTTTATATGTAAAACAGTTTTATGAATCATTATCAAATACAACATGTTTTAAAAATTTGAGACAGACCTCAGTTGTGACCACTTTGAATTTAGACAAAAAGCGTCTAAAAACTAGAATATTATAAAATGCTAAAATTATGAAGAACTCATGATGATATAACCTGATGAGTGTGCATAGTATTGTAAATAAAACAGCCCATTTTTAAGTTTCTAAAGTAATTTTCTTTTGAATAAGTTTATATTTTAAACATATTGTAAAAAGGCTCAGTTAAGGGGCAAAAAAGGCAAAAAAGGGGTCTTACCGGGTTTACTCCTTTAGTATATTTTCTAATTTAAACCAAGCGAAACTTGGTTTATTCAATTAATATAACCAGTAAACATTAGTTCAGTCATTATTTTTCTTATATTTTGACTATCAAATACTTTTGAAAAGTTTCTATTGAAACAGATACAAATGAGAAAAAGAAAGATAAAAAAATTGGCAAAATTGCCAATAGGCCTATCTTTAATTATTATTTTATAGTAAGAAGATATCATTTACCGAGCACTGATTTCTTGCATTTGGTAGATAAATATATTCATGAAATATTACATTTTATTGAAAATAAAACATGATCTTACAAGATTCAAGCATTTAAAAACGTACAAATTTTGCAGAATCGGCCCTTTTTCAAAACCATGCAATTTCAACCTTTCAGTAGGGGTATTGAGAATTGTCACAACTTTTTGAATTATTCTAATTTCCTTTCATTTTAAGTTGTTTGTTAAGATGTTTGTTATCATTTAGCTGTAATTTTTCTATAGAACAAAAAAATCAGGTCAAAATATCCTAAAATAGGCTTAAAATTGCCTTTTGTCAGTACAGAAATGGACAATTATCGAATGTTTAGCATTCATAAATAATGGCTGAATATTTTGTCAAAATATTTTGCACAAATAGTTATTACTTATAAGGTATCTAAACTACAAAATATCAGTCTGATTGGAATATTTTGAATTTGGACCATTTTGCATGGTTTTATCACAGACTGGCTCTTTATTGTAGCAAAATACCAAATCTTAACAAAAATGACTGTTAAAACATACTATTGGTCTGGTATAGTAAAACATTCACCTGCAACTATTATTTACATAAAAATGGAGCTTTATATTATTTTTATTGGCAGAAAAATATAGATTCGACATTCAATTCAAATATTTAAATGACCATGCATATAGCTGACTCACTAATTAGACAGAATTGTATAAGACAAAAGACAGTTATACTTTTTTTGTATAACAAAAGTAGATGCCCGCATCATCCAAAACCCACTATCTTAGTACTTTATTATGCAAATGTATGACGGTGTCATACCATCAGGTAATAGTTGGATTTACAACTGTATACTGTATAGGAAATATAAATATAACACGTTCGACCCGAAAACACAAATAAATATTTATAAACACCAACTGCATGCACTAAAGTGAATTTATTTTTCAATATCATTAGTTAAATTTTGTTAATTCATACTAAAAAAGGCAAGTCTATTCCCACAGAAAAAGACCAAACCACACAGTTTATTTTTGTATATAACATTATATACACATCATGGAAAAGAAGTAGATGTTGACAAATCTCTTCGATACCTAACATAACATCCTACACATATCTACGGATAAAACTTTTACTTCACTCTCGATAAAATAACAAAGGAAGTACTTACTAAGCACCACGATAGAGTCTGATTTAAAAGAAATGTTCATCCGTAATAACAAATATAAGCCGGGTATCTTTAACGAATGTGTACCTTTATTCACAATTTATAAATCAAAACAAATCAAGGTCACACATTCAACGGTTTTTAATAGAATGCATGCATGCATACATACGGGTTGTATATGCAAATGAAGCGTATCATGCTTTAGATGCATTACTCGCAATTAAAATCAACCATCATTACATGTACACACCAGCCGACTTGTCTGGTATCGAAAAACATATGTCCGCGAAAACATCCCGCCTGTAAGTTTAGCTGATAAATATATCCTATGACCATAAACCCTATATTTAGTAGGTTGCTGTCTTTCCTAAATTTTAATCTATTTGAGCACTTTTGCAAATCAGGGTTTTCAGTGTTCTTTATCTTACACAATTAAATGAAATGTCACAAAATAATGTTTCTTTTTCAACAGCCTTCTATACCAAGCGTATTTTTTAGACAAGAATTCCTAGACACAAAGTAACATTTTCCTCAAAGATATAGATATGACAGAAAATAGAAACAACTACTTTAGATTAGTAGCCCTCATTGTTGATGTTGCATACCTTGTTATTTCTAAGTATATTAAAGAAAAGATACTCGGATCTGATAGTTTTGAGTCATTTCTGAATAAGGAGAAACACAAATTAGTGCATATTTACGAAGCATTTCCATGTTGCAAGTGCAGCATACAAAAAATCAATAGAAAGAGACTGATATCAAGGGAGCAATTACACATACTGTATAAATCAGACGATGGGAACCAGATTCGTGATCACAAAAAATATGTCAGAGGCACATTGACTCAAATCTGCATCTGTAAATATTCTGCCAAAGAAAACATAGATGTCAGAGTGGTTGATATAACACTAGCAAACTATATAATTCAGAAATTTGAAAAACACGAAAGTGGGATAGATAATTGGATAGAACAAATTAAAGACGTGCGAAACGAAATATTTCATCTATCAGATATACGAGAAATGACAGATCAAACATTTAGCGGAAAATGGTCAAAACTAGAAGGATCCATAATGGGAATAGCTAAAGTAATAGGCAGTGCATGTGCAGAGGAAATCGAGCAAATTGTCATGGAAACAAAAAAAATTACCATAGTAGGAGAATACATGTTACAGTATGAAATAATTTGTCGGGATTACTGGAAAAATAAATGTTCTGAATTTGAGGTAAGATTAGTTATATCACTTTAGTAGAACCAACATTGCAACCAGAAGCGGGAGCAACGTCAATCTAGAGAAATACATTGTTAACATGTACTGGTGTGTATAGAACTTTCTTACACGCAGGTTTTACTTCAATATTTACCTTATTATTATCTTTAAAATATCTAATATGAAATTATCGTTTACGGTAGATGAACCATACAATTGAAAATGGAAAAAAGGAATGTGTCAAAGAGACAACAACTCGCCCATAGAACAAACAACAGCAGAATGTTACCAACAGGTCTTCAGTGTAGCGAGAAATTCCCGCACCCGGAGGCGTCCTTTAACTGGCCCCTTAACACATATATACTAGTTCAGTGTTAATAACCGCCATACTAATTTCCAAATTTTATACAAGGAACTAAAATTAAAATAATACAAGTCTAACAAAGGCCAGAGGCTTCTGACTTTGGACTGGCGCAAAACTGCGGCGGGGTTAATTATGTTTATGAGATCTCAATCCTTCCCCTATACCTCTAGCCAATGTAGAAAAGTAAACGCATAAAAATATGCACATTAAGATTCAGGTCAAGAGAAGTCCGAGTCTGATGTCAGAAGATGTAACCAAAGAAAATAAACAAAATTACAATAATACATTAATAATAACAGACTAGTAGCAGTTAACTGACATGCCAGCTCCGGACTTCAATTAAAAATGAACGAATTACCTAAAACCTTCGCATTACAAATAACTAACTTGACAATAAGGAAAAAACCCGTTAAAGACAAGAATTGCTGATTGTAAAGACGGGACACATTGTTATAAAGTTTCATCCAACATATTTTGATGAACCCATTTTTTATAAATTATAATGCTTACCATAGCATTAATGTACGTACAGGCAAGTCTTTGCTATTTTTGTCCTCTTTTAATATTCTAAATATTAGCAGAAATAATCTACATATGCACACTTAGAAGCCCCCTTAAAAACACGAGTAGTAAGCAAAACACTTTCTATTTATTCATAACACCAATTATATTTGATTTTTTTTAACACTGAACACTAATCTTCTGGAAATCGCCGAAGGTGTAAGTAAGAAATAATTACTTAAAAATTGCAGCAAAACATTATAAATAAAGCTCACTACAGCATGGATAATCCTTATAGTAAAGACTAGCATTTACTATCCACCATACACATTTCAGCATGTTTATTCTATTGTTATATTACAGTTCGGAACAAAAAAGAACAGTCAACATTAAACGTCATTTTTGTTTCCTTTGACGTTTTCATCTTACAGCGTGATATTTAAATATACAAAAATGCTAACCTTTGAAAATTACAAAAAAAAAATCAATCCACAGAAAATTCAGAGTGATGGTTATTAATTGTGCTTTACTGTTTTATTAAAGATAACAAACGAGTGTTTCTTGAGATTTGAAAATAATGAAAAACCTCGCCACAAATTTTGCATCCTTTTTCATGTTTTTGCTGTCAATTTTGTGGCATAGTATTAGGTTTTTTTTCCTGATCTTTGGTTAGTTGGTTTTATTAAGAGATATTGGTATTACATGACTTTTTTTGTGTTTTTGTTCAGAAGCTAAGTAAGACAATGCAAAATATGACATGCACCTATTCATCTGGTCATAACAAGTTTGAAATTTGTATGCATTTGTTCAGTTTTTTATTAGAAAAAAAAGTATTAAACAATTTCGGGACCTTGATGATCTAGTTATCACTAGCCTGACAGCATCAAAATTATAATGCATAGGGAAAAAAATAAAAATAGATAAAGGAAGATGTGGTGTGAGTGCCAATGAGACAATTCTCCATCCAAATAACAATTTAAAAAGTAAACCATTATAGGTTAAAAACCATTGATAGATCATTCGTCATTTTATGGGCGCGGCAAACAATGACATTTTAGAATTGAAGGCTTTTGTTTAACTTCCGCGCTTCATACATAATGTGCTTTTGTCAACACTTCTACATCCGTTAAACGTTAAAATGAGTTCCAACCTAAAATGATGGGGCAACGTTCGGTATTTGCAAACAAACATAAAAGTCGTGTATATTAATCACTGATAAAAGTAGTGAAATATTGTATGGAATAGCTAATTTCATTGTAGGCAGTGGATGTTGTGAACTGTAAAATACAAACGTTTAGTTCAATGAACAAGAACTACAACATATACAATGCAATGTTCACCTGAATTACACTACAAACTAAACTCTACGCGATGAAAACATGTAAGAAAAGACTTATTAGATACGCTTAATTATACAGATAAGAATAAAAAGAGCTTTTTAATATGTGAGTACGAAAATGAACAACTCTGGTGGTTGTAGTCATGAGTGATATGCAAAAGTGTAATATTCCAAAATGAACATAAACAATAAAGCATCTTTTGTTCAAAGAAGGCATTAATTTCTGCATTACTAAGATTGTTTTCCCTTAAAGCACATTTCATTTTGAACTCAAAAAGATGATTTAGAGTAATCTTAAATAGTAATATGACACATTAAAACACGGGTTCGACGTCAATGTATTGTTGTATCCGTTCTGTATTTCAGTAATTAGAGTAGCATTAGCTCTAAAAATCATGTTGTTACCTTTAAATGTTGTTTTTTATTATAATACTCCTCTTTCTAAAAAAAATATTGGACAGCTGAAGGTAACATAATTGATTTTCGCAGGTATAAGATAGTCTAAAACTTGAAAAAGAAAATCGATCAAATTCCCACAAACGTTTTTTTTCATGTGAAAATAATAACTAAAGAACCAATGACAATAACACAAACATATATCATTAAAGTCAGCTTTCAATACAATATTCTTGTCACTCATTTACACGGTTTCTAGACGATAAAAATCTAATTTATTACTTATTTTACAGCCATTTTTTCATGTTTACGTTCGTGTCCTTTATCTGTATGATACGTTTTATTAGCACCAATTTGGTTGATAATGCTCGTCATCATTTTTTTTGGTTACATTTAGGTATTTCATTTTGCGAAATTTTCTTCATGAGCTCAGGGACTATCCTCATGATCATAGATTTTGCTATTTTTCAGGGTATTTTCGTGAAATTTTTTTTTGTTTTAGTCGTTTTTCAATGACGATGACTATGGGAAGCAGAATTTACCGCAGTTTATCTGTTAAGGGAACGACCAAATTGAAAAAAAAAATGTGGTCATGCAGATGAAAAATAAAATTTATTCTGAAACCAGATTTTCCCTATACCATATAGAGTTAAATTAAAAAAAACTATTTGACTGATGCCGTCGAAAAAATAACTGACAAAAAACTGACAAAACACATACCACCACCACCACCCTTTTTTAAAGTTGAACTGTTGCTCCCCAAATAAATCAAGCATTTGTCCAATTTCCACTTGTCCAATTAACAAACGTACTCCTTTGAAATTAAACAAAAGTACATGCTAGCTTTGATCATGTGTTTGTTGAATAACTTTTAGACAGATTGTGAATGTATTATATAATTTTGTCATAAAACCGCTATCTGCATTGCATTAATTGGAAACATGGAGAATTATTAAAGTATTTTACTTTATATAACATCAAAAAACAATTACATCAAATTTACTTCTTTCCAATGTAATTTTCCAAATAGTTGATATTATCTGTATTTTCCCGCAAACTACAACAGTAACTCCTTGACTGCTGCACATTTAATGTGTAAGACTTGTAAAGTCTAATAGTGTGATATGTTACTATAAAAAAAAAGTCATCCCAACTACTAAGCCTTATTCTGTGTTATATTTGTTATATTTGTTATATTCATATTATGATTATTTTATCAAGAGCGCTCAAATGCAAATAATCGAAGAGGAATTAGCTGTACACTATACCATTCCTCAGCTTTTAAGTAGGTCTCTGGGAAAAGATTGTCAGAAAACAATGAAACAAATAGGTAAATATTCTTTTAATATATTAAAAAATAATATAATGTTATTCAGGATTTGAAGAATACGCTATTTAAAATGAAATTGACATAGCATAGAGCTTTTTAAGGTTTTGGCAAGTAGTATTTAGTGGTATGGTGAGAAACAAAAGATTATTTTTTGTATTGGATCTACGTTTCTCCTGTTTTTTTCCCATATTTCAAAACATTTCATAGATTTACTGATCGTGGTTGGCTTATCATCGGTAATTATAAGATTTGAGCATTTTCTTTGATCTCATTTTTATAGTTCAGTAACTTCTTGACAACTTATGAGCAATAGGATAACTTATTTTGTGTATCGGCTCCTTGCAGTACATACTTAAAGTTATATTACGATCCTTCTACAACAAAAAAGTAAAAAAGTATATTTAAACCAAAAAAAAGCATTTGACTAACAGGTTGAACAACTGATATTCTTTAAACCTGCTGACTGCCATTGGCGATTGCCAAATAAAATTTATCATTATCATGTAACAAAATGGATCTTAATATAAATTTAATACTAAACAGAAAACGATAAACTTGTGGCCAAGATGTTATGCCACAAACACAAGGTGTCAATATTGTTTTTGTACACCAAATATATGATATATAACATGTATAAATTCAAGAGTCTATCTTTAATTGAGGGTAAATTATATGCCCATAAATACCGTTTCGATCTCAAACATCACTGAAGAGACATATATTGTCAAAATCTAGATCTGGTGTACAAAAAAAATATTTACACCTTACAAATGTATGTTTGTGGCATAACATCTGGGCCACAAGTTTCTTGTTTTCTGTTTAGTATTAAATTTATATAAGATTCATTTTGTTACATGAAAATGATTTATGCGTTTTGTTTAAATATACTTTTTCACTTTTTTGGTCTTTTGGAAAATGTTGTTTGTGCTGTATTTAGACCCTTCTACAACAAAGTGTGTTTTACATGCACACGTATAAAAATTGCGGTTTTTATCTAACGCAATCATAGGTTAGAATGTAGTTTTCAATTTAGACTCGTTTATATTTTTTCGTTTGGGCTTGAATAATATTTTCCCTTCAGTTTTTATGACCCGTTCATCCTATATTGACTCTTAAAATTCAAGAGTCTATCTGAAATTGAGGGTTAAGTATATGGCCTTCAAAATACTGTACCCATCCCTAACATCACTAAAAAGACATATATTGTCGAAATATAGATGTGTACAAAAAAATATATTGACACCTTGTGTTTGTGGCATAACATCTTGGCCACAAGTTTATCGTTTTCTGTTTAGTATTAAATGTATATTAAGATCAATTTTGTTACATCTCGTGATCAATTTTATTTGGCATTGCCAATGGCAGTCAGCAGGGTTAAAGAACATCAGTTGTTCGACCTTTTAGTCAAATGCGTTTTGTTTAAATATGCTTTTTCCCTTTTTTTGGTCTTTTGGAAAATGTTGTTTGTGCTATATTTAAACCATTATACAACGTAATTTGTTTTAGATGCACACGTATAAGCATTGCGGTTTTTATCAAACGCAATCATAGGTCTGAACGTAGTTTTTAATTTATTCTCGTGATCCATTTTGTTACATCTTGTGATCTATTTTATTTGGCAATCGCAAATGGCAGTCAGCAGGGTTAAATAATATCAGTTGTTCGACCTGTCAGTCAAATGTGGTTTGTTTAAATATCCTTTTTCACTTTTTTAATCTTTTGGAAAATGTTGTTTGTGCTGTTTTTAGACCCTTCTACAACGAAATTTGTTTTACATGCATACGTATAAAAATTGCGGTTTTTATCCAACGCAATCATAGGTTTGAACGTAGTTTTCAATTTAAACTCGTTTATATTTGTATATATTAATATTAACATTACTCAGTTGGCAGCTGTCATTCGATTAAACATATTCCAGGGATGTAATATGTAAAGATGTGACATTTTATAGGAAGCGAGCAAAATAACTGGTATTTTCTTTTCGTAATCATGGTAATGCCACTAATAGTTATATAATATATCTGACTGGGAGCAACCTGTACTCTTAAATATGGAAGGATTGACAATTTTGACTGGGAACAAAGTGAACCCTAACTATGTTATGATTATCACTCAGTATTTGACAGTTTATCATTGTGTCTATATGTTTGCCTAAGTATTGAGGCATTAAAAATAAAGAAAGTTGAAAAAGGTTATAATTTCATCATTTTGTGTTTATGTTACTATGGCAACTGAAAATATATAATGTATTATCCTTATGCTTCATCAAACGTAAATCATTATTGAGGACAGTGTGGCAAAGTCTTGACATTTACTTTCATGACTTATCTAGGAATCGATACTTGAAAGAAAAAAAATATTTTGTGATTTTCTGAGTAATTTATTTTGCCCATTTTTGACCAAAATAATCAATGATAATGCTCATATACTCTGCATTACATTGTATCGTAATATATGTTTTCATTTACATAGAAGCCATGTGTTGTAGCTCTGAAATCATGATATTTGATCTCCTTTTGTCTGTTAGGTAAAAACTCTTGCACATCAGCACAGTGCAAAAACTTGAATTTTGCAACTTCTTGTCATGTTGCCATGGTAGCCGTTGTTTGTAAAAACAAAAAAATGCTTTCATTTGAGAAACTGTATTATTATATGTAAGTCAAATAAAGGATATGCCAACATGTGTAACACTTTGAACACTGATTTCGAAAGATATACAAAAAAACTGCTGTTGATCACTGTTTTGTTAGGGGTCACAAAAACGTTTTTCGGTAAAAAAAAAAATTGTCTGGTGACCCATATTTTTTTATTAGAAAAATATCAAACTCATTATTTTGACCATCTTATGTTAAATTAAAAAAAAAATATTTTATTTTACCATTTTTTGGGAAATTTGAGAAAACTAGAAATTTTTAACAAAATCTGTGTTTTTTTGTGTGCAGCAGTGTTGATGAAATTGGAACTGAAATCAATAAATATGAATAAAATTAGTTGTGTTTTATTTATATTAAAAATAATAATTTTGTAATAAATGAAGACCAAACCTTTAAAAATACTTTCAAAGTCTTGAAAAAAATCCAGAATTTCTACATCAGGTATGTATTTATGCATGCACGTGATGTACCAGCTTTGGTGACCTTTACCATGGAAACGAGTCTGGTGACATACTATTTTTAACTCAAATTTCTATAGAGGCCATTGCATAGTATATGCTATATCTGTAGGGATCCACCTTAATATGTTAAGTGCATGTGATATTATGATAGATATATATAGGAAGATGTGGTATGAGTGCCAATGACACAACTTCCCATACAAGTCACCTGTGTGTTTCCTATTATGAAATGTTCTGTTTCTATGGATGTAACTGTGATGCCTTGTTACGGTTTGTATATTTATCAACTCTTTCGATACGCTCACATATTATTAGTTTATACTAGCTTGCTTAACGTTTAGTTTCAATAATTTCATGGAAACTCAGGGCAAGAAACTTAAAAAAAAAATATACACAGTTAAAGAAACAAATAGTCCTACATCCTTCTGCTAATATACATTAGCTTTGCTCAATCTACAATCTATTGTTTTTACCAGATTATTTATAAAGTCTATACACATTAATACTGGTAAGTTGTCTAGGACAACATGATGAATTGGCTTTAAACTAGCTTACATTACACTCGAGTACTCGTTAAACAATACTACGTGTATTTATTTGAATTAAAAGTAGGAGAGAAACAGATACCACCAAAGCATGTAAGGAATATACAAAACAAATTAAAGAATTGCTGGTTCGAAGTTGGTATGACTATGTCAGGGTTAAAA
This sequence comes from Mytilus edulis, assembly GCA_019925275.1. NCBI lineage: Eukaryota > Metazoa > Mollusca > Bivalvia > Mytilida > Mytilidae > Mytilus > Mytilus edulis. The sequence goes on from CM034359.1 coordinate 1,820,448, forward strand.
TGAAATATTTTTGGTATATGCATTTGTTAATGTTGTATTGCTTCGACATTTCAAACGATTAGTACAAAAACAATAACAAACGCGTTAATACTAAATATCATAACTTTCATCTTATTTGACAGGAAATCGTATGATTGACAAGATAAATGTAATGATTAAGAAGTTTGGTAATGAAGAAAATCTGGACAAGTTTGAAGCTAGAGAAGCATTAGAGGAAGGTAGGGATTCCTTCAAATAATCTGATATCTAATTATCATAATTATTGAATGTTTTGGTCGAATTAAGAGCAATAATATAAATATCAAATAATGATTTCGGTCAATGTTGTATTTTACTATCTTTGAACATTAAGTGGATATATAAACTGGTTAACCGTCGTCGCATTGACACTCATTTCACATCCTCTTATATCTATATACAGATTTTTTAATAGTATTACAAACTGTTTCTTCGGGCATTTCAGACATGCAGAGAATTCGCATACCGGTTTGTATGCAACTTGACATACCAATTTCCTGGGATAAAACAAAAGTATTTGAAGCTTTAGATGATGCAAGATTAAACGGAACACCCGACAAAAATATCAGAATTAAAGCCATTTCAATCGATGATCTCAACATATTTGCAGACATATCAAATAAGTTATTACGTAATGTCGATGAGTTTTGTTCTGAGATAAACACAATGGTGTCTACGATGCTATCAGGAGCGGCTATTGACACAACAGAAGATGCACAACTTTGTGTTAACGTGGAAATTCAAGACATGCCAGGTATTCTTAATGTTTTGATTCTTCAAAAAAGACAATAAAAAAAGAAGAAAGTACCAATATCAGGTTATTTTCATAATATGACACTCAGAGAAATGAGTTAGAAAAAGTAAATACAATTGCTTCAAAGTCTAGTATAAATCAATCACCTTGATTAGAAATTTCAGAACAAATCAAATTGTTAACTAAATTTTTGTGGAAAATATATGCGATATTGAAACCACGCTATCTCCTCTGATCACAGAAACAATCCGTAGTGCTTCTCTAGTTCATTTCTTGGTAAATTGGTGAAAAGGAAGTTCTTCACCGTTGTCCCTATGATAAAATTCGTAAATGTATGGTTACCACAAAATCACTTGTTACTGTAGCAAAATCAACTTTCATATCATTACATTTTGGCCACACAGTTATATCATGAATAATAGAATATTGGTCACGATCATTGAAGGAAACTTTGTATTCACATGGCTTTTGTATTAATTGTGAAGACGTATGACTATACCTGACAATCATTGCCATGCACGAATTTGGCAGGTTCAAGACGATATTTACGTAATTTTGCGCTCCATATCAAGAGATATTGAAAATTTTCATGTTCAGTTAGAAATGTTTGACCATCAAGATATTCAATTTGAGACAAGATATAGCAAACTCTTTCTGACAATATCAGACTTGCATTTTCGGCTGGGGAGACAAAACTGATTCAACCCCAACATTGTTCAAGGGAAAATTGTCACCAGACTACTTACAAGATTTACTTTGCACCTACAAAGATAAATATGTATGTTCAAAAGTTCTGTTTGCTTTGAACAAACTCTGTTCTGCACCGAACTTGTGTGTGTTAAGATAGGGAAGTGTGTTGTAATGCTAGTACGCGTTCTGAATCCGCAAACGATGACGAAATAATTTACCAATATCCATATTTAATAAAGACTAGCGCTTTTGTATGCATCTTTTCAGTACGAGTTACATAAGGTAATTGACCTATCTTAAATTACAACATTAGCAAATTTGCATTATAATGTATTTTCAATCCCTTCCCTAAATTATGGGTACACTTATTTAACAGAAATATCTCACACAGACATTGTTCAAGCACCAACCGAGTTTGTTTTAAACTCAACCAATCGCTTAATCGACGCAAGTCATTATTTTCTTGATACAGGGTTGTTGCTCACAAGGAAGCTATAAAATCAAGAGTTCCAAATAGTGACGTTGAAAACATCTCTTCGTAAATTTTACAATCACGAGTTGGTAGACCATTTTGGAATAACAGTTTCACAAATGATATCGGATATGTTCCTTCCGTCGTAACGACAATCCCTTCCCTTTCATAAATGTGACCTACCGAATTACACTATTTACCGGATTTTATATCTCATAATCAAGACGACGGATGTCCAGAGTGTAAATTCCAAATTAATATTTTCTGTGTATGCTAAATAAAGTGTCACTCTCTTAACACGAGGCATTTGATTTTTTTTTCAGTTATGAGATCGCATTTTCCTACATCCTGTCGACATAATACTTATTTATATATTGGTCATGCGAAAGATCGTGTGTTTCTCAGACTGTCGATAAATGTGTATTGATTGGTAATTTGTTTTGTGATAACATGATTTATGTAGTAGTTGTAATTGGTTTTGGTCTACTTTTTAGTAACTGCGATTACTCGTATTTCAGTTTTCTGAGTCTTTCGTATTTATGTTAATTGTTTTGTGTCTCGTACTGATCTTTTCAGTGAAGCCAATTACAAATGTTTTTGTAAGTTTGTTTTTGTGCTGTCATGGTACTTTCTTGGGAATTGGCTGGTTGAATGCTGAAAACTTGTTAAAACCAGCCGCACATTTCCTGTACATCTCCAAAGGAATCTGTAGTACGATAATTGTCTTTGGTTCCTGTTTGTCATATTTGTTTTCCGTATTTTTTTTTTTTAAATAAGGCCTATAGTTTTCTCTTTAGAAATGTTTCTCATTTTTTAAGTCCACTTGATTGCCTATAATTTCTTACAACCACGGTACAACTGAATCTGACGGTAACACTATTTTTTCAATCCATGAATGTTGCTAGTTTTATTATTTTACTATATATTCAGTAAGATATAAAAGACACAACTATTCAACAGAGTCGAAATTACGTGGATTTCGCCAAAAAAATCAATAAAAAAATCAGTACATAAATGTTTCAACGATACATGAAAACATGTTATAGCTGGGAAAACAGGTTTGCCAAATAACACCCATTTATGTCCCAATAGTTGGTAGAATGTGGCAATCTTTTAACCGGAACAGATAGCACCTATCACAGAACCGATAAACTTAAGTATTATAATATTTCAGCTACTCCTTGATTTTGGAAGATAAAATTATTTTTTTTCGTGTTATATGAATATTTCGTTTTTTAATGAACAAACACATACAGCTGAATTAAACAAATACAAAAAAACAAAACAATTCTCCATAACTTATGCGAATAGTTGTGAATATCTTACCCAGTCTCGCTCTTTTATGGAGATTATGCTATCCCCTCAGTCTTATTTTGCTACCTTGATTTCTCTTATCGAGGATAAACTTATCTTTTTAATGTTACCGACAATTCAGATGCCGTGAATATCTCTGAAACAAAGGAAGAATTGGTAAACTTCCAGATAATTCTTTTTAAACAGCATTACAGTACAACTGAATCTGACAGTCACACTCTTTTTCAATCCATGAATGAAAACAATTTTTTACACCACTGGGTCGATACCTCTGCTGGTGAACTATCAGTCCCCAAGGGTATGTTCAGCTCATTAGTCAGTATTTCGGTACTGACATACTTTTACACAGCTTTCTAAAATTGTCCGTTTATCAATTTTGAAATTATTATGAAACTAAGGTTTCAACTCCCTCAGGCAAAGTTGACTGTTGATGAATTTGGCTATTTATTTTATGTATTTTTGTCATATAGCTCTTCGACGGTTTCGGTACTTATACGTTCTCGGATTTCAAATGTTAGATTTTGAGCGTTCCGAATGAAGGTAAATCCAGAAAAACGCTTCGGACGCATGAAATCATTAAACGTGTTGTTTTCAATTTTTTACTAGTGTTATTATTTTAGTATAACATCAGTAACATGAGAAATATTTATCAATAACACAACTATTCAACAGAGTCGAAATTACGTGGATTTCGCATAAAAGAAACCAATAAAAAAAAACTTACATAAATGTCTCAACGAAACATCATCAGCTTGTAAAAGTTGGGAACATTAAAAAATCATTACATAAATATTTCGACGATAAATATTAAACATGTTAAAGCTGGGAAACCGGTTTGCCCACTAACACACAGAAATAACATGTGTGTCCTAATAGTTTGTACAATGTTGTAATGCTTAACGGGAAATTATAGCAGCTTTAACAGAACCAACAAAACTTAAGTGATATAAAAAATTCAAGTATTTATTCGTTTTGGCAGAAAAAAAGATGGTGTTGTGTTCAATAAATATTTCGTTATTTTGAATAAACAAAATATAATGACTTAACACATACATGTACTGCTAAATCAAAAGAAAAAAAAGTGCCATAACCTATGTTAATAGTTGTGAATAGCTCACCCTGTCTCGATCCATTTTGGAGACCATGTGATCCCCTGAGGTTTATTTCACTACCTTGATTTGTCTTTATCGATGATAAACTGATCTTTTTAATGTTGCAGATAATTCAAATGCTGTGAATATATCTGAAACAAAGGAATACATTGAAGAAATTCCAGATAATTTTGTTAACCAGCAGGGCAGTACAACTGAATCTGACGGTAACGCTGTTTTTTAATCCATTATTGTCACTAGTGTAATTATTTTAGTATACATTCAGTAAAATGAGGAATTATTCATCAATAACAAAACTATGTAACAGAGTAGAAATTGCGTAGATTACGGTTTTAAAAAACAATCAAAAAATCCTAAAATCAATGTTTCAACGATACATATTAAACGTGTTAATGGTGGAAAAACAGGTTTGTCCACTATCAGCGTGAAGTAACATGTATGTCCCACTAGTTTGTAGATTGTGGTAATATTTTAACCGGAAATTATAGCACCAATAACTAAACCAACAAAACTGAAGTGATATAATATTTCAAGTATTTATTGATTTTGGAAAAAAAAATGGTTTTGTGTTTTATGAATATTTCGTTATTTTGAATTGACGGAATATAATCAGCCAACCCATACAGGTAAATAAAAAAAATATCTAAAAGTTATGTGGATATGTGTGAATATGTTACCCTGTCTCGCTCCTTTCGCAGAACATGTGATCTCCTAAGGTTTAATTCGCTACCATTATTTGTCTTAATCAAGGATTAACATATCTATTTTTTGTGACAGACAATTCAAAAGCCATGAATACATGGAATATATCTGAAACAAAGAAAGAAATTGGTGAACTTCTAGATAATTCTATTATCCAGCAATGCAGTACAACTGAACATGACGGTAACACTCTTTTTCAATTCAAGAATGTAACTAGTTTTATCTGTTTAGTATATACTCAGTAAGATGTGGAACTATTAACTAATGACAAAATTATTCAACAGAGTCGAAATAACGTCGAAATAACGTGGATTTCAGCTATAGAAATAGTTTGTATAATGTGGCAATGTTTAAACCACAACTGATAGCACGTAAAACATAATTAACAAAACTTAAGTGATATAATATTTCAAGTATTTACAATTTCGGAAGAAAAATATGGTTTTGAGTTATATGAATATTTCGTTATTTTGAATTGATGAAATATAATGAGCCAACACATACAGCTTAATTAAAAGTTTACCAATTGTCAATTACTTATGTGAATAGTTGTGAATAGATTACACTGTCTCGCTCTTTTTGGAGATCATGTACAGCTAAATTTAAAAAAAGCAATAAATAATTGTCCATAACTTATTTAAATAGCTGTGAATAGCTTACCCTGTCTTGCTTTTCTTGGAGATCATTTACAGCTAAATTAGAAAAAAAAAACGAATAATTGTCCGTAACTTATGTGAATAGTTGTGATCACCTGAGATCACCCCTAGTTTTTGGTGGGGTTCGTGTTGTTTATTCTTTGGTTTTCTATGTTGTGTCATGTGTGCTATTGTTTTTCTGTTTGTCTTTTTCATTTTTAGCCATGGCGTTGTCAGTTTGTTTTGGATTTATGAGTTTGACTGTCCCTTTGGTATCTTTCGTCCCTCTTTGTGAATAGCTTACCCTGTCTTGCTCCTCTTGGAGATCATGTACAGCTAAATAAAATAAAATAATGTCCGTAACGTATGTGAATAGTTGTGAATAGCTTACCCTCCTGGTACCTTTGATAACTATTTACCCTGTCTCGCTCCTCTTGAGATCATGTAAAGCTAAATTTAAAATAAATCAATTGTCCATAACTTATGTGAATAGTTGTCAATAGCTTACACTGTCTCGGTTCTCTTGGAGATCATGCACAGCTAAATTAAAAAAAAAACACAACAAAGAAAACAATTGTCCATAACTTATGTGAATAGTTGTCAATAGCTAACCATGTGTCGCTTCTTTTGGAGATCATGTGATCCCCTGAGGTTTATTGCACTACCTTGATTTGTCTTTTTCGATGATAAACTTAGCTATATAATGTTACAGATAATTCAAATGCTGTGAATATATCTGAAACAAAGGAAGAAGTCGATGAACTTCCAGATGAGTCTGTTAAACAGCAATCCAGTACAACTGAATTTGACGGTAACACTCTTTCTCTATCCATGTCTGTTACTAGTGTTATTATTTTAGTATATATTCAGTAAGTTGTGGACATATTTTTCAATGACACAACTATTCAACAGAGTCGAAATTACGTGAATTTCGTCTAAACAATTTAAATTAAAAGCACATTACCTCAATGTCTCAACGATACATATTAAACATATTAAAATTGGGAAAACATGTGTGTCCACTAACAGCGTGACATAACATGAATGTCCCACTAGTTTGTAGAATGTGGTAATATTTTAACCGGAAATGATAGCACCAATAACTGAACCAACAAAACTTAAGTGATATAACATTTCAAGTATTTATTAATTGTGGAACAAAGAAACGTTTTTGTGTTGTATGAATATATCGTTATTTTGAATTGACGAAATATCATGAGCCAACCTATACAGTTAAATAAAAAAAAATTGTCTGAAAGTTATGTGAATATTTGTGAATAGTTTACCCTTTCTCGCTCCTTTTTGAGATCATGTGATCTCTAAATGTTTATTTCGCTACCTTCATCTTAATCGAGGATTAACTTATCTATTTATTGGTACAGATGGTTCAAATGCCGTGAATATATCTACAACAAAGAAAGAAATTAGTGAACTTCTAGATAATTCTGTTATCCAGCAATGCAGTACAACTGAACTTGACGGTAACACACTTTTTCAATCCATGAATGTAACTACATGTAGTTTTATCTGTTTAGTATACATGTGTATTCAGTAAGATGTGAAAATATTTACCAATGATAAAACTATTCAACAGAGTCGGAATAATGTGGATTTCTGCTTAAAAAAACAAAAATCATTTCATTAATGTTTCAAACATACATATAAAATATTAAACATGTTAAAGTTGGAAAAATCTCCCCCCCCCCCCCCCCAAACACATGAAACACCCACCACACTAACATAACATGTATGTCCTTATAGTTTATATAGTGTGGCAATGTTTGAAATGCAAATGATAGCACCTATAACAGAACCAAAAAAACTTAAGTAATATAATATTTCAAATAGTAATTGATTACGGAAGAAAAAAATAGTTTTGTCTTATATGAATATTTTGTTATTTTGAATTGATGACTTATAATGAGCCAACACTAACAGCTAAATTAAACAAAGAATGTCCATAATTTATGTAAAGAGTTGTCAATAGCTTACCCTGTCTCGCTCCTCTTGGAGATCATGTACAAATAAATTTAAAAAAAAAAAAACAATTGTCCATAACTTATGTGAATAGTTGTCAGTAGCTTACCCTGTCTCGGTTCTCTTGGAGATCAAGTACAGCTAAATTAAAAAAAGAAAAAAAAAAAAAAAAAAACAATTGTCCATAACTTATGTGAATAGTTGTCAGTAGCTTACCCTGTGTCGCTCCTCTTGGAGATCATGTACAAATAAATTAAAAAAAACCAAAGAAAACAATTGTCCATAACTTATGTGAATAGTTGTCAATAGCTGACCCTGTGTCGCTCCTTTTGGAGATCCCCTGAGGTTTATTGCACTACCTTGATTTGTCTTTATCGATGATAAACTTAGCTATATAATGTTACAGATAATTCAAATGCTGTGAATATATCTGAAACAAAGGAAGAAGTCGATGAATTTCCAGATGAGTCTGTTAAACAGCAATCCAGTACAACTGAATTTGACGGTAACACTCTTTCTCTATCCATGTCTGTTACTAGTGTTATTATTTTAGTATATATTCAGTAAGTTGTGGACATATTTTTCAATGACACAACTATTCAACAGAGTCGAAATTACGTGGATTTCGTCTAAACAATTTAAATTAAAAACACATTACCTCAATGTCTCAACGATACATATTAAACATATTAAAATTGGGAAAACAGGTGTGTCCACTAACAGCGTGACATAACATGAATGTCCCACTAGTTTGTAGAATGTGGTAATATTTTAACCGGAAATGATAGCACCAATAACTGAACCAACAAAACTTAAGTGATATAACATTTCAAGTATTTATTAATTGTGGAAGAAAGAAACGTTTTTGTGTTGTATGAATATATCGTTATTTTGAATTGACGAAATATCATGAGCCAACCTATACAGTTAAATAAAAAAAAAATTGTCTGAAAGTTATGTTTATATTTGTGAATAGTTTACCCTTTCTCGCTCCATTTTGAGATCATGTGATCTCTAAATGTTTATTTCGCTACCTTCATCTTAATCGAGGATTAACTTATCTATTTATTGGTACAGATGGTTCAAATGCCGTGAATATATCTACAACAAAGAAAGAAATTAGTGAACTTCTAGATAATTCTGTTATCCAGCAATGCAGTACAACTGAACTTGACGGTAACACACTTTTTCAATCCATGAATGTAACTAGTTTTATCTGTTTAGTATACATGTGTATTCAGTAAGATGTGAAAATATTTACCAATGATAAAACTATTCAACAGAGTCGGAATAATGTGGATTTCTGCTTAAAAAAACAAAAAATCATTTCATTAATGTTTCAAACATACAAAAAAAATATTAAACATGTTAAAGTTGGAAAAATCTCCCCCCCCCCCCCCCCCAAACACATGAAACACCCACCACACTAACATAACATGTATGTCCTTATAGTTTATATAGTGTGGCAATGTTTGAAATGCAAATGATAGCACCTATAACAGAACCAAAAAAACTTAAGTAATATAATATTTCAAATAGTTATTGATTACGGAAGAAAAAGATAGTTTTGTCTTATATGAACATTTTGTTATTTTGAATTGATGACTTATAATGAGCCAACACTAACAGCTAAATTAAACAAAGAATGTCCATAATTTATGTAAAGAGTTGTCAATAGCTTACCCTGTCTCGCTCCTCTTGGAGATCATGTACAAATAAATTTAAAAAAAAAAACAATTGTCCATAACTTATGTGAATAGTTGTCAGTAGCTTACCCTGTCTCGGTTCTCTTGGAGATCAAGTACAGCTAAATTAAAAAAAAAAAAAAAAAAAAAAAAAACAATTGTCCATAACTTATGTGAATAGTTGTCAGTAGCTTACCCTGTGTCGCTCCTCTTGGAGATCATGTACAAATAAATTAAAAAAAAACCAAAGAAAACAATTGTCCATAACTTATGTGAATAGTTGTCAATAGCTGACCCTGTCTCGCTCCTCTTGGAGATCATGTACAAATAAATTAAAAAAAAAAACAATTGTCCATAACTTATGTGAATAGTTGTCAGTAGCTTACCCTGTCTCGGTTCTCTTGGAGATCAAGTACAGCTAAATTAAGAAAAAAACCAAACAAACAAAAAAAAACAATTGTCCATAACTTATGTGATTAGTTGTCAGTAGCTTACCCTGTCTCGGTTCTCTTGGAGATCAAGTACAGTTAAATTAAAAAAAAAAAAAACAAAGAAAACAATTGTCCATAACTTATGTGAATAGTTGTCAATAGCTAACCCTGTGTCGCTCATTTTGGAGATCATGTGATCCCCTGAGGTTTATTGCACTACCTTGATTTGTCTTTATCGATGATAAACTTATCTATATAATGTTACAGATAATTCAAATGCTGTGAATATATCTGAAACAAAGGAAGAAGTCGATGAACTTCCAGATGAGTCTATTAACCAGCAATCCAGTACAACTGAATCTGACGGTAACTCTCTTTCTCTATCCATGTCTGTTACTTGACTAAGTGTTATTATTTTAGTATATATTCAGTAAGATGGGGAAATATTCACCAATGACACAACTATTCAACATAGTCCAAAATTACGTGGATTTCAAGCAAAAAAACAAAACAACAAAATAATTGAATAAAATTGAGAATGGAAATGGGGAATGTATCAAAGAGACAACAACTCGACCATAGAAAAAAACAACAGCAGAAGGTCACCTACAGGTCTGCAATGTAACGAGAAATTCCCGCACCCGGAGGCGTCCTTCAGCTGGCCTCTAAACAAATATATCAATGTTTGAACAACACATATTAAACTTGTTCAAGTTGGGAAAACACGTTTGCCCACTAACCCCCTGAATTATTGTTTTTACCGGAAATTATATCATCTATATCAGAACCAACAAAACGTGAATGATATAATATTTCAAATGATGTTAATATATCGGAAGGAGAAAATTGGTAAACTACTTTTCAAATGAACATACGTATGAACAATGATGAAATTTTGTTTTTTAAATCTGTAAGAAAGTCAGAAAATATTTGTACATTTGAATTCACTAGACTTATTCAATAACATATGTCAGTATTGTAAGATAAAATCGACGATGCATGTGTTGTAAACAGTTGTGTCAAGTATTTTAAAATTAAAAACAATAATATTATGATATACTACAGTTTGGCGAAATCATAAACAAAATCACAGTTTAAATGGGCTTTGCAATTCAAAAACCCGTTCATGATGACAACGCATACCAAATTAATGTTTTGCTATGAATATAGTCGATAGTTGTCTCGTTACAATTGTTACTGATTTATCATACCGGGGCCTTTAAGAGCTGACTATACGTTATGTGTGTTACTCGTTGTTGAAGACCATCAAATTGCTTACATCCAATTCGTTTGTAAGTTTGATTTCTAGTTAAAATCATAGCAATTCTGGTTAATGAGATTGATGGTCTTAATCTGAGGTTCAGTGGTTATCGTGTATGTATGTGATTCATAAGTGTTTCTCATTTTTTCTGTAGATTAGACCATTATTTCCCCGTTTGAATGATTTCTCACTGGTAATTTTTTAGGTCCTTTATAGCTTGCTAATGCACCTAGGCTAGGTGTTAAAACCCGTACCTTGGGCTATAATGGTTTACTTTTATAAATTGTGACTTGGATCGAGAGTTGTGTCATTGACACTCATACCACATCTTCCTATATCTATTAAACACTTGTTTATATTGACCTCGTATGCATAAGGATAGTTTTATTATTATTACTACAGGAGTATCAACTGCTGAAAATATAGTTGAGAAAGAAGACGAAATGGGCAAACCTCCAGATATTTCTAACACACAGACATGTAGTACAACTGAACCCAAAGGTAACATTTTGTTTTTAATCCTTGAATGTTTGAATGTAATTGTCAGTATATATAAATTTATATGTAGTATTAATGACAAGAATCAATCAGAAACCATATTACGTGGATTTAAGCATTACAAATACCCATTACATCAATGTCAACGAGAGAGGGTGATTTTCAGTAAATACTTCATTTTTGTTTGTATGACGATAACCAATGAGTTAATTTTTACAGGAGTAATAAATGCAGAGACAAGGATTGAAACAATGGCAGAAATTGGAAAACCTACAGATATTTCTAATAACCAAGATTTTAGTACAACTGAACACGACGGTAACGTTTCCTTGTTTGTATTTTCTGTACTTGGAATGAATTATTTCAAAACTCGTTCATGAAGTTATTGCACACCAATTCAATCTAAGTCAAATTTATGATTTAATGTTCCCCAAATATCTTGATTATGTAATTATAAAAAAAGAAGATGTGGTATGGTTGCAAATCTGCCAACTCCCCACAAAAAAAAATAGACACAGAAAAAAAAACGCCTATAGGTCAACGAACGGTATTAAACAATGAGCAAAGCCATAATCGCATAGTCAGCTATAAAAAGGCCTCGATTATAATTGTGAAATAATTCAATCGAGAAAACTAACGGCCTGATTAATGTATAAAAACAAAGTTAACAAATATGAAAAAAGAAAGTTGATTATTGTTTGTCTATATGTGTAATACCAAAAAAAAAAAAATAGAACGTCAAATCAGGTTTCATATAAAAATAGTTAAAAAAAATACTCTCTTGAATTTGACAGTTGTAGACAATTAATCCTACATTCACTGGCAGGGAAACATTTCTGTGTCATATACATATGTCTTGAGTATTTCAAAGCACCATTTTTTTTATTTGGGGTTTCTATAGATTTTTGTTTAATACTTTGACAACTTGAGGTTACATGGTTACTAAAGATCTTAGGCCGTGTTCACACCAAACGCCGTGTAGAGTAAACATGTTTACAATTAGTTTAATGCAATGGACATTATAATGTTTTTTTATTTCTTTTTATTTTAAGTGTAGTTTAACGGATCTGAGATATTAGACAAAATAAATCATTTACTTCACACTTTTTTAGAAATACATTCATGTGTGAATCGTTGTTTAATAAAGACCAGTGGCGACTATTTCTGTTTACGTCAAATCGATTCGGGGTCAAAAACATTTTTTTTCCTCCAAAAACCGGAAACCAACTTTTTTTCTCCCCCCTCCCCGGAAATCAAATGATTGCTGCCTAATTGGTTCTGCACGAATCGACGATAACAGGACCAGAATTGGCTCTTGTTAAAGCTGGCAAGGCACCTATACATCAGGGCCAAGTGTATTCGTTCCGTCGGAATAGCCATCCACTTGAAATGGCAGACGCATTTTTTTTCAAAAATTTCATTCCCGCCAAATTGTTTTCTTCTAAATAAAACGAAAATATGTTGCACGACAAACGTACCACTGTCGTACGACAGACAACCAATGTTGTGCGAGCAGTGTATGAAATTTGGTATTCGCGAGATAATCTTGCGACAGTCGTGAGATTGTCGTACGACATACGTGTGACAGTTGTACAATTGTTTTTATTAAAAATAGTTTATGTTGGTACCCACAAACAATGTCTTTATCGCACGACTGTGGTAAGACAATCTCACGACACCAACAAGACAGTGACACGACACGACAAAATATCGAAGAGCAAAAAAGGTGCATGTTAAATTTTCGTTCCACGACACACGACGGCGCCACGATGCTCAAATTATCGTGCGACTGTCGTACGACGGTCACAGATGACCCACGAATTGACCAAATGTCATGTCGTGGTGCTGCATAGATGTGTCGTGTGTTCGTTGTGACCACGGTTTAAGACCATCACTGAAAAGAAATTTACTGTCCTTAAAATGTCATTGCAGATCAAATATAGAAATGCTTCATGGACTGTTATGCTTCTTAACCTTTTTGCGGTAAATTCATACGACGTCTTAGTCCGAATCCAAAAAATTCTTGTATACGAAAATGCGGGAAAATAGGTTGAATTTGAATGAATTTTAGGTCTAAATCTTTAATTTTTGCTTATATAATGTTACACATTTCACTTGTTTTTGCCGTTTTCTATATGTTCATTTCACACTTTATAGATTCAATTTTGATAACTTTACTAGTAATGGGGATTTTAATGGCTAACATTCATGATCGTTTTATCATAAAAAAACTTCCTATTTCCAATATATTGCAAACACAGTAGTATAAAACTACTTTGCATTTTAAAGTTGCCGCCAACTTTGTGCACGCCGTTTATGCGTTCTATTTATAACAGAGTGATCATGGCCAACTTAGTAAAGAGATATAAGAAGATGAGGTATCAGTGTAAATGAGGGAACTCTCCACCCAAGTCATAATTAATAAAAGTAAACCATTAAAGTCAAAGTACAGTCTTAAATACGGAGCCTTGGCTAATACCACCAGGCAACCTATAAAGGGTCCCAAACATTACTAGTGCAAAGCATCCAAATGGGAAAATCCACAATCTATATATATATATATAAAAAAAAAACCACAGAAACACTTATGATCCACATCAACAAACGATAACCACAGAACATCAGGTTCCGGACTAAGGACAGGTGCAAACATATGCAGTGGGTTTAATCGTTTAAATAGGTACCAACCTTACCTGGCAGTGTAACATCACAACATAAAAATAAAAATGTACACACTATAAATATTGAAAACAACACTTTTAATAAGTGCATGCGTCCGAAGCGGTTTTCTGGATTTACCTTCATCGGGAACGCTTAAAGCTAAACTCTTGAAATCCGAGGAGGTTTAAGTACGGAAACAGTTAAAGAGCTATATAACAAAAATACATAAAACAAATGGCCAAATTAATCTAAGGTCAACTATAAAGTATCAGTTGAAATGGCTAAACACAATCAAAAGACAAATTAACACAAACAAATAAATATACACTGCACGGATACATTTGATCTATGATACCATTCAAGTACAAAATCAATAAAAAAAAGTGATGATGTGTTAAACAATTTCTTAAAATTTACGACTTTTAATTTGTTTACCTCGAAGGGTGAGTGCAAAAGTCGTGTTTTTACTACAGGTCTTCTTTCAACCGGTAGTAACATCCTTGCGAAAGTTGACTTTTTGGGATGCAGAAGTTCTCAGCTTCGTCCGGCAGAATGAGGACCTAACATCCAATACGTCGTATAAAGAGTACCACGATTTTAGCACGTAAAGAATCCTGTCAACAACTATTTGAGGGCCTGTATGTGATATGTTGCAAAGCAAATTTCTGTCCCTATCCAAAATGACATTAGAGTGATAAACTCAACAACGCTTAACTTTGTCTTGCTGATATTTTTTTCGGTTAATAATCAAGAATTTTCTAAATATACTGCAGATATTTACCAAAACATTCTTAATAAATCAAATATAAATGGTAATTGGTCATGTGTTACATATTTGTTTTTCGTTTATTTTTTTAACATAAATTAGGCCGTTAGTTTTTTCGTTTGAAATATTTTACATTTCGGGGCCTTTTATAGCTGACTATTCGGTATGGGCTTTGCTCATTGTTGAAGGTCGTGCGATGACTTATAGTTGTTAATTTCTGTGTCATTTGGTCTCTTGGAGAGTTGTCTCATTGGCAATCATACCACATCTTCTTTTTTATATTTGTTCTTTCCTAGATTAAGACATTTCAGTTTTAGAAGAAAAGCTCGACACAAAAACTTACGACAAAAAGGATGATTTGTCGTTACCTATTGTTAAATTTCCAATTCAAAAGGTAAAGTTCCTTTGACAACATCACACTGTTGTTATGTATAACTGTTTATTCTTGTGTCTGTAGTGACCATTTTAGTGAACGTTATGGTTGATTATTATATCAGGGATTCAGTTATCACAACTTTCATAGACACTTTACTAAATTATTCCATATATACAAATATAATGTTTCTAAAGATACATTTGTAGGCTGTTCATGTAAAACAGTATTTCAAAAAGGAAACCACATCTCACGTTTAACAAAGAAGTTCTTTTAACGTCCTCGAAAAGTAAGACACGATTTAGATAAACTTAACGATTGCGTATTTATTTATTCATATTTATTTAGATAAACTTATTATAAAAGGTTACCTAGTGTAAATTAATTTATTTTCTTGAAATCAAACTTGCTTGTTTGTGGATAGTTCATGTCATGGTTATGCCCAATATCTGCATACAAAGCCTATAGAAAGTTTGTAATGCGTTTCACATTTAAATTTTGTGATTAACCCTTTAACATCGAAATAAACAAATAATGGTATTCAACGAAAAACACTGAATCAAATAGATTTTTGAAAATTGGTATACATATCTGTTGTCAGTAAAACCAATCTAAATAATCTTGTCATATCCATATATAAATGAGTTGCAAGACATCTGTGTTCTTAATACATAAAATGTTCTCATTAATATTTCATTTTATTTTTATTTTTGATTCTTGTATATGTTTTAATTGGCTTTGATCGACCTGACAGTATTTTCGAGTACTCTCAGATCTCTAATTGGTGTCATATTATTGTTTGGGATGTATAAATACCCCTCTACGTTTTGTCTGTGTGTGTTGTTTTTTTTCTTTTTTTTTTTTTTTTTGGTAGTCGATGACCTTCTTTGTATCGATCTGATGAATAAAGACTTTTGAACCGTTTTATATATGTGGTACCGTACCAGCACTGTCAAATGTTAGGTGGAGGGTTTGGCACGCCATCAAACATGTTGCCCTCCGCCCCTCACATTACACATACGCCTGTCCAAAATTGATCGTCTAGCTGCAATTTCGTCATGCGTATTCAGGACGAGACATTAAAACATACAACCCAATACAATGTAAGTACTTTCTGAAAGATAACCTTACCGGTATGAAGGTTGACAATTAGAACTGCAAATGGCACTAATGGATACGGGTGAGGTGCAGGGCACATATATAGTCTTGTAAAGAATGCCAACTCTTCTTTCTTTAAATAAGTGTTTCCATGTGTTTTTAATTCTCAGAGATAATGACAATAAAATTGAGAATGGAAATGGGGAATGTGTCAAAGAGACAACAACCCGCCCAAATAAAAAACAACAACAGAGGGTCACCAACAGGTCTTCAATGTAGCGAGAAATTCCCGCACCCGGAGGCGTCCTTCAGCTGGCCCCACCATCTTACATGGTACATTGGATATATCGACGCGACGGAGTAATTACAGATCCCTGTGGCATGTATGCGACTTCCGATCAGAAGAAGACAATAGACAATATTTCTATATCCTAGATGTTCTTGAGGTTCATAATATCAGTGATATTGAATTTAAGCTAGTTATTTTACCAATTCACATAATGTCTGTCGATGAATGCACTGATAGACAGATAGACAGAATGGGTATTGTAAAGGAACGTAAATCAAAAACAAATTTAAAAGCAAATCCTGAAAGTCGATGCAGGCTATTAGAGTTTTCATTAGAAACAAAATGAAATCGTGTTAGATTCGATTAAGCAACCTACAGATTTGACGTGGATGCGTATTTATACATCCCATGTGACCACATGAAACCCCTTCGAGGCGAAACCTCCCCCCCCCCCCCCCAAGACTGAGATTTATAACTTGGTTAAAAAAGTAGCTTAATTGGAAAAACGTACTTTCTGTAAAATCTTCTCAAAAGTGACTGGGTTACAGAAAAGTGGTCACCATTGGACTTCCTCCGACCGGCAGTAAAAGTAGTATGTCCGTTGTAATGTGCGGGAAGTAAAAGTTCGTTACCGCGACCGGTCAAAAAGAGACTTTAAATCCGATGCCTCCACTACAGAGAGTGAATGTTAACAAGCCTGATAACAACTCTTTGAAAGTCCGTAGGTTGACTGTTTCTTGGCTTATTGTCTGTCCCTATCCAATATCCCTCATTTTCCTTTTGACAGTGCTAATGTCCGGATCTTATTTCCAAAATATGTTAACTGTAACAAATTTTTAAGGATGTAGGTGAGCTGTTTGATGCAAATACCCTACATGTAATTTTTAAGAGGCAGTCTAAATTCACCTACTATAAACAATTCGTTCTCGTCCTGAAAATTTATGAAATGTTGGCCACTGGACGTTAATCAACCTGCCAGATCTTTGCATAACCGAAAGACAGCATGTGTGTTCATAATTATAAGCTTAATTTTCTCCTTTCAGCATACTCATTTTATTCATGACAAATATTTCATCAAAATAAAATTAACACAACAAACCGCACAAGTTTGAAGTTAAGTTCTTGGATGATCTTAAGGTTATTTTAATCTTACATCATGGACCAAAGTTAATCGTTTAATCACTGTATTTTTGTTTACATGTCTTTTATGATAACAAAATAAGAATCAACTAAAAAGACACAACAAATCAGAAGTCCCTATTAGGCATTGTTCAGTGATCATAATTTTTTTTACCGCAGTAAACCCTTTGAACATTTCTTTTATCACGATGTAATATATTTAATAACATTAAAGCAAAACTGCTAGTCCTAGTCTAGCTAATTTTGTTTTTGATGTTCTACTGTTATTTATTTAGACAACATGGGAAAGAAACAATAAGGCCGTGAAAAAATTCCATTTTACCTATACAGTATGCACGACAAAGACATTTTAACATCCAATCCTGTTTAGCGCTGAGCGTTATTTTAATTCCAACTAATCATTTGTTTAAACAATTAATTAATTAATTAATTAATCATTTCAGAAATTACATCAACCACAGAAGAAGTAATCGTTCAAAAATCTCTCAAAAACAACCTTCCTGTTTCTGCAAATTTGCGTCAGAAGTTAAAGATTAGTAAAAAAACACTTTTGGAATAAACATCCAGATATTTCTAGCTGTATCAAAACAGGCAATACATTAGTGTTTACCGACTATAGGAATGACCGACTTATTATTTGTTATTCAGACGGTACTGATAAACATCACATGTCTCTGTCCTATACACCACTTAATATAACAGAGATAGACAGTAATACTGTAGCAGTATCCTGTACAGACTGTATCATACTGATAATAAATATATCTACACGTTCTATCACCAGTACAATCAACACAAGTGATGAATGCTACGGAATATCATACAATGATAATAACCTGTACGTTGTTATTGATTACAGTATAATACATGTGATGGACCTGACAGGTAAAGTAATACGTACTATACCGGCACCTTCAGACCGTATCTACAACATTACAGTACACAGAGACAGGTTGGTCTGTATAAACATAACATCAATATACTGCTGCTCGTTAGATGAAAAGTTAATTTGGACATTTAAAAAGGATGAATTTCAAGATTTATTTTGTGTAACAACAGATAATGATAAGAATGTCTATGTGACTAATGCGAGTACAAACACTGTAATAGTTGTATCCGATGATGGTAAACATTATAGAGAACTTCTTACTGCATCAGATGGATTGAACAAGCCGTGGGGAATTTATTTTGACAAAAAAGAAAATGTTCTTCTTGTTTGTAATGAAAGAGACGGACATGCATTTCTTTTTGACGTGATAAAGAAATTAACATAAATAAACATAAATAAATCTATCAGACAATGAGTTGATTTAAACTCGGATCTATTTGTGCATTTAGTCATTCAAATATGTTTGTATCAAATTTTGTTTTCTTTACTATCAATCTAACTTAAATGGATTTCATTTTATGTACAGAAAAACAAAATTAACACATTTGTTATGTACATGTTTAGGGGAAAATTAACACTTGTATTTCATGTGTGACAAAAGGGTAACTTGATATGGAAAGGAGTAGGTCCGGTAAGGGCCGATTTTGGCCCCAAATTTCAGTTTCATCTAACGAGATATTTAGGACACTTTTAAAACACTTAAGTGTCTATTTCAATTGATTCGATTAGTTTATGTAAAAGATTTTAACGGATTCAGTCATTAAAAACGCTCCGATAGAAGCTTAAATATGAAAAATCTAACAAATATGCCAAAAAACGTCACTTTGCAGATGGTTTTCGTCAAAAATGAAAGTGGCCGCATCCGTGTTCATCCTCAACCTTTATATATGTTATGTATTATCATCAAATACAACTTACATTTCAATATTATGAATGAACACGAATGCGGCCACTTTCATTTAAGACGGAAACCGTCTAAAATTTAGCTAAAATGCTATAATTGTGAAGATTTCAGTAATTTAGCATGACTTTATGATGCTGACTTTATGATGCTAGTACACGATATATGTACATTGTATTGTCAAAAACAGCACATATTTGTGTAGCAGAAGCATTCTACTTTCCAAAAAATTGCTAAAAGATTACATTTTCACAATTTTGCAAACTGCTTAATTTTTGGGCCAAAAAGGGGTCTTACTGAACCTACTCCTTTCATGAAATATTAGAGACGTGTTGTTAAATTGATTAACACCACTTGATGTTTGATAGTTGAAGACAAAAAACAAAATTAAAAATATATTTCATGATATCTTTTTAAACCATATATCACTAGTTTAAGAGGAAATTTTAATATTAGTCATATATGTATGTCCTCAATAGTTTGTTTATTCGAAACATATACGGATGTAATGGTTGTGAACAAATTCGAAATAAATTACACATCGTATTATGTCGTTGGGTTGCTGTATATTGGGCGATAAACGCTTTAATTTCATCTGTGGCAACAAATCAATTTTATAATAAATTTAGAGAAATGTTACAAAGACATATTGTTCTTTGATTTACATCCACTTTCTGTTTCAGAGAAAACCATGACTCAAGATAGACTTCATCATATCCTTGAAAACTTTTTAAAGAATTTAAGTCATATGTGTCTCCTTATTAATTTGTCGGATGTGTAGTTTGCAAATTAAAATCAGAGCAAATTCTCATTTTTCTCGTCGGGTTGCTTGTCTTATGGACTGGTACTTCTTTTTTCTTTCATTTGTGTGGTATGAGGGTGTGGATGGGGTTCTTTATTTTTTTAATTCGTTATACTGTTTGTTCTTTATTTTCTATTCTTTATCATGGTTTATATTGTAGCACCTCATTATTCCCTATTTGTTTGTAAAAAAATGTGTGGCTCTGTAATTAAACATCCTGTCATTGTGTTATTGTTCTTTCACATTGTTGACTGCTTCGTCGGACGGTACAAACACAATCTGCTTTGAAAGTTCTTGAAAATAAAGAAGAAAATGTGGTATTAATGCTAATGAAACAACTCTCCACAAGAGACAAAATGACACATATATTAACAACTATAGGTCGCCGTGTGGCCTTCAACAATGAGCAAAGCAGATTTGATTAATCGTTTGATTGATTGGTTAATCGACTGATAGGCAGTTTGTAAAATGGCAATGGAACGTCATAATTAGCTATAAAAGGTCATGCTATGAAAAACGAAAAACAATTTAAACGAGAAAATAAGCGGCCTAATTTATGTACAAAAAAGGCACGAAAAGCAAATATGTAACAACACATCAACAAACGACAACCACTGAATAACAGGCTCCTGACTTGTAAATACAGAATTTGGCGGGGTTAAACATGTTAGCCGGATCCCAAAACCACAACCCCCTAACCTGGGATAGTGGTGTAACAGTACAACATAAGAACGAACGATAATAAACTGTTATCACAGAAATATGTCTCGCCTTTCTGTAATTTTGATTATGCAAATTTTGAAATTAAAATAGAAATATTTTAACATGTAATTTATGCAAATATTCAAAGTAGATGAACCATGACTGAAGTACATTGCTAAACAATCTCTATGGAAATGAAATGTGTAAATGCTTATATAACTGCAATACAAATAGCATAGACTTACTATAAGTCGTTCCCTTTTTAACAAACATAAACACAAACATTAATTTGTAAACTATGCAACAGTTTAAAGTCAATGAAACATGATGAGGAGGGGGGGGGGGGGGGGGGGGCTATATAATCACTATGGAAACAAACCTTGCAAATGGCAATAAATTTGCATTCCAAATATCATTGAATTAACAAGTTAACATATTAAGCAGTTTATCTTAAACTAATCTAATCACAAACTAATACATCTAAACTATAAAGCAAATGTTTCAAAGTCAATAGACCATGAATGAGGGGGCGGAACTAATAAAAGAACCTTAGTGAGAACGCTCACATACCCCACGTCCCCACATTGTCATTGGAGAAATGAAATAAGTGTAAGAAAAAAAAATTGTACAAGAAAAAAATATTGAAAAATAATTTCCTGTCAATATGCACATCTACATAGTATGTCCTTAGTATCTATAAAATTTCATGAAATTCTGTTGTGTGGTTTCAGAGGAGTTTAGATGACAAACTGTTGAAGTTGTACCTTAAAACAAATAAGTTCAAAGGGGCGTAACTCCTAGAAAAAAATGAATCGTCGTTTCCTGTCGATATGCACATCTACGTAGTATGACCTTATTATCTTAAAAAATTCATGAAAGTTTGTTGTGTGGTTTCAGAGGAGTTGAGATTACAAACTGTTGCAGTAGTACATTAAAGTAAATAAGTTCAAAGGGGCGTAACTCCTAGAAAAAAATGAATCGTGAATTCCTGTCGATATGCACATCTAGATAGTATGTCCTTATTATCTAAAAAGTTTTCATGAAATTCTGTTGTGTGGTTTCAGAGAAGTTGCGATGACAAAACTGTTGTAGTAGTACATTGAAGCAAATAAGTTCAAAGGGGCGTAACTCCTAGAAAAAATTTGAATCGTAATTTCCTGTCGATATGCACAATTACATAAAATGTCCTTTTCATCTAAAAAGGTTTCGTGAAATTCTGTTGTGTGGTTCAAGAGAAGTTTCGATGACAAGAAACAGGTCTGACGGATGGACGGACTGACGGACGGGTCAACAACATTATACCCTGCGCAACTTTGTTGCGTGGCGTATTATTATTATTCGTAGAAATGAGATGTGCTAATGCATATACAACTGAATAGCAATAAACATTGGCCTTCTACCAATAGTGACCTTGAGCTGAGCTAATCACAAACTAATAAAATTGAGAATTGAAATGGGGAATGTGTCAAAGAGACAACAACCCGACCAAATAAAAAACAACAGCAGAGGGTCACCAACAGGTCTTCAATGTAGCGAGAAATTCCCGCACCCGGAGGCGTCCTTCAGCTGGCCCCTAAACAAATATATACTAGTCCAGTGATAATGAACGCCAAACTAATTTCCAAATTGTACACAAGAAACTAAAATTAAAATAATACAAGACTAACAAAGGCCAGAGGCTCCTGACTTGGGACAGGCGCAAAAATGCGGCGGGTTTAAACATGTTTGTGAGATCTCAACCCTCCCCCTATACCTCTAACCAATGTAGTAAAGTAAACGCATAACAATACGCACATTAAAATTCAGTTCAAGAGAAATCCGAGTCTGATGTCAGAAGATGTAACCAAAGAAAATAAACAAAATGACAATAATACATAAATAACAACAGACTACTAGCAGTTAACTGACATGCCAGCTCCAGACTTCAATTAAACTGACTGAAAGATTATGATTTCATCATATGAACATCAGGCACAATCCTTCCCGTTAGGGGTTTAGTATCATACCATCATAACATATATGAGAAGAACATAACCCGTGTCATGCCAACAACTGTTTTTAGAATAAATGTGTTTAGTTCCGATGCAAAGACCTTATCAGGGACTCAATATTAACGCCAAAATATGCAATCTTTATTGACTTGACAACAGTATCGTAATTATATCCCTTCTTAATAAGTCTATTCAAAGGTTGTGTAAGTTTCTGAGGTGAATACTGACACCTTTGTGCTTTATAAAGAATATTACCATAAAAAATTGGATGTGAAATACCTGAACGTATTAGAAGTCTGCATGTTGAGCTATATTTACGAATGATGTCTTTATACCGATGATAAAATTTAGTAAATGTTTTGACTAGTTTGTGATATCGAAAACCCTGGTGTAATAATTTTTCAGTAATACATAAATTTCTCTCGTTAAAATCTAAAACATTGTTACATACACGAGCGAATCGTACAAGTTGAGATATATAAACACCGTAAGATGGTGACAAGGGAACGTCACCATCTAAAAACGGATAATTAACGATAGGAAATGAAAAATCATCCCTTTTATCATAAATTTTAGTATTCAGCTTTCCATTAGTGATATAGATATCAAGATCGAGAAAAGGGCAGTGGTCATTGTTAGTATTAGCTTTATTTAAAGTAAGTTCAACAGGATAAATTTCATTAATATACATACTGAAGTCGTCATTATTGAGAGCCAAAATATCATCCAAATATCTAAAAGTATTATTAAATTTGTTTATCAGATGTTGTTTCGATGGGTCTTTGCTTATTTTTGTCATAAATTGTAACTCATAACAATACAAAAACAGGTCTGCAATAAGTGGTGCACAGTTAGTCCCCATTGGAATTCCGATAACCTGACGATATACGGAATCCCCAAAGCGAACAAAATTGTTATCTAGTAAAAATTCAAGGGCATATATAGTATCAAAGCATGTCCAATTAACATAGTTTTTTTGTTTATTGCAACTAAAAAATGACCTAAAAGAGTTTGAAAATATATATTTTTTGAATGCCCATTTAATTAGGTGTGTGAATTTTTTCTTAATGAGAATGTGAGGCAATGTAGTATACAGGGTAGAAAAATCAAAACTTTGAACAGATTCAAAATCACCAATATAAGCATGCAATTTATCAAGTACTTCCAACGAGTTCTTGACACTCCAAAAGTAATTTATTCCACTATTTTCGAAGGCCTTATTTGAACAATTTATTATCAGGTTTTTAATTGTACCAAGTGTGCTGGTAAGAAGAATAGACAATTTAGTAGTTGAACAATGGCTTAATACATGTAAACTAAGAATTTTTTTTAAAGGTCAACATACCATAACAAATGCGGAGACAAATAATATCAATTGAAACAAGATATGCCAATGCTTATCCAACTGTATACTAAGTCATACTAATATAATTGACCTACCACTAGTGCTTCCCCATAAACTGACCTAATCACAAACTAATATACATTAGGCGAGTGTAATATTTGAAAAAGACGTCTAGTTAAGGACTTTAATGCACCCACCTAACACACGGCTAATTTTTTTTTAAATGAAAGAATAATGATTAAACTTTGATTTTTGCCCGGTCGTCACAAAATCGTACGGTGCAGTTTTTGTAAAATTGACGTTTATTTCAGAAATTAGTTGAAAATTATAAAAAATACGACATGTTTTCAAGCAAAGGAAATTAGTCGTATCTCTTCTTTTAGACAGAATAATTAAGTGAATTAGATTCTTTAAAGAATGAAAAACAATATTTACAACTGTAAGTCCGCATGCATTTGCATTCCTTCTAAATATTTGACATTTTGTACGAAAATTTTCATAATCCCGACCTTTTCGGATCTACAATTAATTTTTTATTAAATGTTTTTGCACTCTATCCGTTTTAGAACACACCAAATTACTCATCAGTTATCGTTTTTTTTCATTCAAGATCAAGACTTTATCTCAACATTTCTTAAAATCACGAATTTCTGTAATTTTATGAGGTGGGTAAAATCACTATAATTTCCGAAATCCCTTATCTATTTCGTTATCGTTTTTTACTGAATATATTAGTCGGTTTCCGTGTACTTAAAAGTGCTATTAGAGTACGATAAATCATATTTAAACGGTTCTATTTCTATCTTTAACTTCAGTGTAGCTTAAATAGATATAAAATCGTCCGAAATAAAGATCAAATCAAAGTAAAACATAGTTTTTGAGTTCTGTAGAACACCCCTTTCTAAATAAGGAATCGTATCAGAAAATTGTAGAAAATATTCCGAGTCGAGTCAAATTTTCAGTCCAGTTCACAATGAAGCCCTTCCTTTGCTAAAAAGCAAAAAAACTATCCATTTATTGACACAGATGCATAGTCTGTCATGTATTTACTACATAGAAACTATGTAGTTAAACACTTAAATGAAGATACAGTTGCATTGCCGTAATGGGAAAACGAAAAGATGAAGTTTACAGAAGACCGGTCGATGAATATGAAAAAAATGAAAACATCCCATCTGAAAATACAAAATATCATAAGAGTTGCTTTAAATATTTCAAAAGTAAGCACAACCTATCATCTTCTGTTTTGTCTGTACCAATTCTACCGACCAGTCTCTTCTCATTTATCAACGAGGACAGTAGATCTACAACTCATTCTGATTTGTCTGTTTGTATATTTTGCAAATGTATAAAGCCTATAAGCAAGTTACACAACTTCATAAAGTAACCTCTGAGGAGCAAACTCAAGCTGTTTTGAGTGTTACTACATAGATCTCCTACAATGATCTGATTTACAAAATAACTCATGATAATTTTACTATTAAATCTTTATACCATCGAGCTTGCATCGCTAAATATTTGCTACAAAATTTGAAATCAGAAATAAAAGAGCTATTTAGTTCTGAACATAAAACAGCTTTTACTAACATTTCGACGATAAAAGATGACGTGCCTGTTCACAAGGAAGTATTCTGGTTAACAACTTTAATAAATTGATCAGTTAACCGGGCTTAATTTCTGCCCGAGGATCGCCGCCGAGAAAACTACACAACATATTACCATCTTCAACAAAAACTAAAAAACCATGGTCAATTTATAGTTACATGTATACAGCTTCAACAAGGCCAAGGTGCATCCAATATTGTATACAGTAGCACTATAATTTTGGCTTATGCCGTAATGACGGAAAATTACCCGTTTAAAATGACTTTGATATACGGTCTGTCAAATTTAAAGATCTGAGCAGTGACTGCGAAAACTGGTTGCAAGCACTTAGTGCAGCTACTTTACGGAAGCAGATATAGGTTAAAGTTGTAATCCAATCAGATGAATATCCATTATCTAAAAACATTTCACTGGATTATTCAATTGAAATTATGCCACCTGCTTTAAAAACATTTCTGTGTTGTCTTTTGGATGATGGCACATCTGCGGCAGTTAATAAAGCGTACGATATTTCTATTGACAAAGTTCTTAGATGTATGTCTTTAGTAGAATGTATATTATCTATAAAAAAAATTTTACTCTTTTTCATTTAGGTTTATCACTACAAATGCACCGTATTTATGGACACACCTTTGATAAATATTAACAAGATTGACTGATCAGGAGATTAGAAACAATGAAAATGGGGCATACATTCTACATGGCATTATTTTTCTTCTGGGGGTTAAAATTTTATCCAAGACAATGTCGACCTAACTACAGAAACAATAAAAGATCTCCGTATGACTTTGGTTGGCTAAAAGGCAACATCGGCACGGTATGATGTCATCCAACTTTCTACAAAATTTGATCTGTTCACGCATTGGTATAGGTATAGGGGGGTCTCACTAATTAGCGACAACAAGCGTCAAGAAGCGACAACAAGCGTCAACAAGCGACAAGAAGCGACAACAAGAATTATTTTAGCGACAACAAGCGACAAGAAGACTATTTAGCGACAAGAAAACATTTTTTTATATTAGATATAAAGAAATTTGTATTTAATGGTGTTTTTTTTAAATATACATAAAATTGAAACGAAAACATGAAATATAATTTCCTTTCTAACAGTATAATTCATTGTTCTTGATAGGAACAACATTAGATGTGGCTTCACTCTAAGGTAGTAACAGTACACACAATGTGGAACATCAAATGAGATTAACGAGGCGTGTGTCTCCTGTTTTATTGCTACAATTACACGCGCCAGAATATACAATCATTGTAAATAGTGAACACCTGTTGAAAACTCAAGATTGTCATTAATTTCCTTTCATCTTCAATCAATATGCATAAACATGATAAATATCGTTTAATGAGGCAATAAGCAAATAAAAAAATGAAAACATTCACATTTCAATTTTCTTTTCCTCTTGTTTGATTTCAGTTCTTTGTATTTCACAATTTGTGTCAATATTTTCAGGACAATGATGCACAAATAATTCATTTTGCGAGCTTAATATATATTGCACGAAAAGAGTTTAAAAAACCAAATTATAAGATAAATAATATGTTCTAAAACACAAGGAAAACTAATCTCATAACACAATAATTAAACGTAATACTGGCTGTTATACATAATAGATAATAAAATATTATGTAAATAATGTTTCATTTTTTTCTATCAATTTTAACTTCTTGTCGCTAAAATTCTTGTTGTCGCTAATTAGTGAGACCGGTATAGGGGGAGGGTTGAGATTTCCAAAAACATGTTTAACGTACCCCGCCGCAATTTTGCGCCTGTCCCAAGTCAAGAGCATCTGGCCTTTCTTAGTTTTGTATGATTTTTTATTTTAACTTCTTGAGTATATGACGTCCATTATCATTTCAAAATGTAAATGTTGCTCTCATATCATTCGCCTACATGTAAACTAAGCAAAATTTTCAAAGTCAATGGACCATGAATGCAGTGGCAGGACCAAATAAACTCCTCTGAAATGAGATGTGCCAATGCTAATGGTTACAACTGAATACCAAATATCATTGGCCTACCAACTGTGGTTCACCATTAACTAGACCTAATCACTTACTAATACATCGTTGACGGCGACGCCGCCAATGCAGGATACAGCATACACATGTCTCACTGTTTGACTCTGTGAAGGTGAGACAAAAAATAGTGGGAAAAGGCTTACTCTTTGAATTAAGTTAAGCCATTCAATTGATATTTTATAGTGTGTCTTTCTATGTTGTAATGTAACACTACTGTTTTCGATAAGAATGATAAGGGTGAATGATTGGTACCATGAAAACGTTTAAACACATTGCAATATTGTCAGGAACCTGATGTTCAGAAGTTGTCGTTTGTTGATGTGGATCATAAGTGTACTCGTTTTTCGTATTTTATATAAATTAGACCGTTGGTTTTCCTGTTTGAATGGCTTCGAATTGTGGGTCCTTTCATAGCTTGCTGTTCGGTATGAGCCAATGTTTCATGTTGAAGACCGTACTTTGACCTATAATGGTTTACTTTTGTAAAGTATGACTTTGATGGAGATTTGTCTCAGTGGCACTCATACCACATCTTTACATCTTTCGTTGGTCTGTGTCTGTTTTCGTTCTAATTAAGCCATTGGTTTTCTCATTTGAATTGTTCTGCAGGAGAACATTATACACCATATAAATACACCATACAGACAGTTTCATTACAGGAAAAGAAATAACCACAACCTTAAACCCATGTTTATTATGTTTTCATAAAGAAATTGATTAAAAATACATGAATGTGTAAAATATCAGCTGTTTGTGGTTGTTTGATTTTCATTGCTGTCCATATTTGGAAAGTAATTGTGACATTCACCAATACGTCGAACATCTGAAGTCTGGCAGTGAATACTGCCGCCAAATCTGTACGAATCTCTGTAGGGTACACGGATACATTTAATACCTGAAATATATATAAACAGTAAACAATCTGTACAAATCTCTGTATGGTACACGGATACATTTAATACCTGAAATATATATATATATATTAATCATTCTGTACGAATCTCTGTATGGTACAGGGATACATTTAATACCTGAAATATATATAAATATTTAACAATCTGTAGTAATCTCTGTACGGTACAGGTATATGTTTAATACCTGAAATATATATAAATATTAACCAATCTGGACGAATCTCTGTATGGTACACGAATACATTTAATACCTGAAATATACGTATATAAATATTTAACAATCTGAAACAGTCTTTTAATTGTTTACAAATACGTTTTTATTTTTACTGAACTTAAATAATCTGAAATAATCTCTGTATAAAAAACTGATTTGCATATGCTATTTTATCTTAATTTGAAGCAGCCATTTTGTTTTGATTTTAGGTAAAATTTAATTATTATCATCTGGAGATGATTAGATAAGGGAGCTACCATTTGATTTGTATTGACTTTTTCACATAAATTTGTCAACCTGCTTTCTTTTTTTGGAAAGTGTCTCATCCTGCTTTATTTTTACTCACAACTCCTGTCCTAGCTATATAGATATGAATGCCAATGAGACAGATCTCCATCCAAGTAACAATTTATAGAAGTAAACCAGTATAGGTAAAGGTACGACCTTCAATCTGAAGTCTTGGCTCAGACCTAAACAGCAAGCTATAAAGGGCCCCACAAATTACTAATGTAAAACCATTCAAACAGGAAAATCAACAGTCTAATCTATGTAAAATCGAGAAACGAGAAACATGTGTGAACTGCATTAACAGACGACAACCACTGTTCATCAGATTTCTGACGTAGGAAAGGTTCAAACATTTACAGCAGGATAAAACGTTTAAATGGTAATAAACCTTCTCCCTTTTCTGAAACAATAGTATAACAATAAGTCACAACATAGAACGATACACTATAAAATATCAATTGGAAGGCGTAACTCAATCAAAAAACGCAAATTAACACAGAACGAAAGAATAAATTTGATCTGTGATACCTGACTGCAAATACATAGCTAATAAACATTATAAGTAAATAAACACTTTTGAAAAAATACTGCGTCATATCATACACATGTAAATGAAAATAATTGTGTTGTTAAGTGTACTTCTTCTTCTGTGTGTATAATCTGCCTGCCTTTTTTCAAACTTTATCCTAGCCCCCATACAAATCAAATGGTAGCTCCATAACAAACAAATTGGTCAACTAATTTTCACATATGCAAAATGTGAGCAGCTACTCATATGAACAATCTTGATAAAATGCACATGTTTTTGTAATACTTGTAAGCTTTTAATATGATCATTTGCAAGTCATATTTTTAGCATGCAAATTAGGTTAGTTTCATATGAGAAATATTTTTTGCTCACAATATGCTCAACTTATTTGCATGTTAAAAACCTTATGTGCAATCACATTAGAGCTAATGTACAATGATGTAAGCATCTTTTGTGCAAATTGCTAGAACCATGTTAAAAACCTTATGTGCAATCACATTAAATCTAATGTAAGCATCTTATGTGCAAATTGTTAGAACCATTTGGTAAGGGCAGTAACTGAAAGCTAATTCAAAGCCAAATGATACACAAATAAATAATCTAGTTTCCCCCAGACTAAAACATAAGAGGAACCACTAGCTGAGAAAGCATATTTTAATCAGGAAATAAACAGAATTATAAAGGAAGAATATGTCTGAGGACAAGAATTCCCTCGCTCAGACTTCAAACAATAGAAAATAGGACGGATTAACGAAAAGATGGGAAGGTGGATGGCCAAAGGTAACACTTAATGTCCCCGTCTCCCATGGCAGGCATATACAAATAGATTTATCATACCTAATGACTCAAGGAAGTTGATGGTAGGTATTTCAGTTTCTTCAACAATTGCTTTATCTGGTCCTACCATTAACAGATTAATACTCAGCCAGTCACTAGACTCATAGGACTCGGGTACAACCATGCTGTTAGGAAATGGAGCATCTAATATCTAGAAAAAGAGAAGATAAAAAGTATCTAGAAAAAGAGATTACATGTAATACTCAGCCAGACACTAGACTCACAGGACTCTGGTACAACCATTATATTAGGAAATGGAGCATCAATTATCTGGAAAAAAGAAGGTTAATTTACACTGTTCCATTTAAACATATATTTGTGGACGCCGACTACGCTGACAATGGAATGTAGGATGGCAGCTATGTCTCGCTTTTTCGACAAAAGTCGAAGGCTTGAAAAAAACAAGCAGACCCTTTTTCATTTAAAACCTTGAAAAGAACTTCCCAAGATGAACCTGTGAATATTCTGTCTTTGTCTTCCTTTGTGATTGGTCGATCTGGAGGGTTGACGAGGATTCCTTTCCTTTCGTTGGTAGGTGGTACTAATGGAACAAGTGATGCATCTATTCAATTTTGAAAATAAGAATAAACCTAGATGTGTTAAAGCGACTTGAATGACCCCATCTCAAAATGTTAAAAAATCTGCAATTTTAATAACACATGTCGACACAAACATGACGGTTGTCTCACATATAAAAAATCAGGTAAAAATCTGGAGGCGTATAGAAAAAAGTCTGTATAACTGTGATTTTCAACAGTTTTCAAAGTGGTAAACCCTGAATTGGCAAAAATTAGCGGAGCAGAACGAAACTTATACTTGTTCTGTAACTCATGGTTAGCTCACATACCAAAAATCAGCCCAATATCTGACAGCATTTAGAAAATAAGTCTGTATAACTGTAAACATTTATCAAAGTCCAAAGCCCGAAATTACAGCAAAAATTAGCAGAGCGGAACGAAACTTAAACTTGATCTGTAACTCATCATGGTTAACTCACATACCAAACATCAGCCCAATATCTGAAGGCTTTTAGAAGAAAAACCTCCGTATAATGGTTTGTTGTGGAATGGCGGAATGACGGAATTTCGGACAAGGGTAAAACTATATGGCACTGACAACTTCGTTGCGGGCCCATAATAACAAACTTATAGACTTTGACAATGTGTATCCTGAATCAATCAACTATGAAGTATTTAATAAGGCTGAGGACAAGTTCAATAAAATCATACATGGGACCCCAGGTGAATGCCATTTTATCATCTGTTGGGAGTGTCATAATTTTTGGTTTACTGTAAAATGTAATGCATCTCCTGATTAGCTGACGTTGTTTTGTTTATCAGCTCATAGACATATTTTTTTCATGTGACCGTGATGCATAAGCGTTTTTTCATAATTAACCCCAGTTTAAAATGAAATTAAGAATTAAATTATAAGAAATGCCTGTAACATTTGTTCTGTGTATTAAGAAATAACATCAAAAATGTGATTAACACTGAATAGCCCACGTACTAAAAAACGAGTAATCAATTATAGGACAACACTTTTATTCCAGAAAGTGTATTTTCAATCTAAAATTGTTTCGTCATGATGATAGCCAAAAACACAAACAATTCTAAATAAAGGGCAATAACTCCTTTAAGCAATCAATAACCAAGTTGGGTTTGTCAATAATTTGGACATTGTAATAATAGTTCTTTTATCTACTTAAATTGTCCATCCAGTGATCAAGATAGAAAGGTTGAGACTACTAAAACTGGGGTTAACCCGACATATATGTCTGTCATCGTGACCGCCTTATGACTTCTATTCATGTTTTATTCATATTTTGAGATTTGTATTTTGATACTTTCTGGCCTTTGGATGATAAATGCTTTATATACTGTTAAGATACATATGGGCTGCTTCGAATTGACTTACGGCAAATCAGTATCACAACATCTGATAACCAATTTTGAGTTGAAAATTAAACTGTTATAAGACCTCTACAAAATGCATCTCTTGTTGTGTTTTTGATTGTTGTGTATTTGATTGTTCCAAAATCAACTAAAATGTTTCAAAACCAATCAAAGTCTTATATATATATCAGTATACATGCACTCAAATTCTTATAGATATATCAGTATACATGCACTCAAATTCTTATAGATATATCAGTATACATGCACTCAAATTCTTATAGATATATCAGTATACATGCACTCAAAGTATTATAGATATATCAGTATACATGCACTCAAAGTCTTATAGATATATCAGTATATCAGTATACATGCACTCAAAGTCTTATAGATATATCAGTATACATGTACTCAAGTCTTATAGATGTATCAGTATATATGTAGTCAAAGTCTTATAGATATATCAGTATACATGTACTCAAAGTCTTATAGATATATCAGTATACATGCACTCAAAGTCTTATAGATATATCAGTATACATGTACTCAAGTCTTATAGATATATCAGTATATATGTAGTCAAAGTCTTATAGATATATCAGTATACATGTACTCAAAGTCTTATAGATATATCAGTATACATTCACTCAAAGTCTTATAGATATATCAGTATACATGTACTCAAGTCTTATATATATATCAGTATATATGTAGTCAAAGTCTTATAGATATATCAGTATACATGTACTCAAAGTCTTATAGATATATCAGTATACATGTACTCAAAGTCTTATAGATATATCAGTATACATGTACTCAAGTCTTATAGATATATCAGTATATATGTAGTCAAAGTCTTCTAGATATATCAGTATACATGCACTCAAAGTCTTATAGATATATCAGTATACATGCACTCAAAGTCTTATAGATATATCAGTATACATGCACTCAAAGTCTTATAGATATATCAGTATACATGCACTCAAAGTCTTATAGATATATCAGTATACATGCACTCAAAGTCTTATAGATATATCAGTATACATGCACTCAAAGTCTTATAGATATATCAGTATACATGCACTCAAAGTCTTATAGATATATCAGTATACATGCACTCAAAGTCTTATAGATATATCAGTATACATGCACTCAAAGTCTTATAGATATATCAGTATCAAGCACTCAAGTCTTATAGATATATCAGTACACATGCACTTGCTTAAGGTCGATTTCTATCTGAAGCAGCTTATATCTAATGTTGAAAGCTGTATGTTGCACACAGTTTGTCATTTGTTTTGTTGTCTTTGGGTTGCTGTCTCATATTCATACACTGGAACATCTCCTTTTATTGATAATTTTTTTCAGAGAAAACATAAAATGGTGACTACTAACTGCGATAAACTTGACAAGTATTCAAATAAAAGGAATGGATTTTCTTCAGCGAAAAATGGAAAACCAATAAAATAAAAATAAGGCATAAAAAGAAGAATTTTATTGTGGTATAATGCCAATGAGACAACTCTCCACAAGAGAGCAAACGACACAGAACTTAATTGACAACATTCAACTATAGGTCACCTTACGTAAAATTCGCTGGATGGTCCTTTCAAGACTTCTAGTTACATATAATATATGATATAAATTATTAATGGTCATTTGGCTTCTGATATTCTTGTAATTTGAGTAATACATTTTTTTTCTATTTTCTTGTCCACAAATGTAGTGCTTCACATCAGGGAACCAGTATTTGTATTGGTATTTCCTTAAAACAAGGGAAATAATTTGTATTCAATAGTAATTTTTAAAATCATATTCACAAGGCTTTCTGATGTGAAGTCTTAAAATACTGCAATAAAGAAAAGACTTGAAATAATGGTTTACAACACTGTATTTCTACAGTGTGTGCAAAACATGAAATATTTGTAAAATTGTGGGAAGTGGATGAAAATTGGGGAAGACAGTGAAAGTGGTGGGAAACCACATTGTGAGGACTCTGTGCTGCAATACATGAGATATTGTGGTGGAATCTGTTTCTCTAATTATTTGTATCCCTCCTTTTTTAAAGATTCGCAGCAAGTTGTGTTCTTTATATCTGACATCATCAGGCATGGTTGCCTATTTTTCATGACGTCAAAATAGGCAATTTCAGAAGAAAATCAAGAATATTTGACGTCCTAATTAATTTTGGACCAATCGTTTGCAGAGAATAAATTTTTCACTTGTGAGGAGAAGAAGTTTGCTCACAACTATCAAGAAATGTAAAAATAGCACAAAAATTTGAGAAACAAAATCAATATTTTAATAATCAGATTAAAGTTCAACATGTTAAATATAACAACAAGGTATTATTGCAAATTATCCACCAGAGTGAAAATATTGTGCAAACATAAGTACATTATTGCTTAAAACATCGACACATTTGTACAGTAAGCAATGGAAGGTTTGAAAGTGACAAAATATAGAAATCATCAAAAGAAAACATCTGGTGAAATTACATTATCATCGTAAAATTATTTGGCATGGTTGTATGCATGGGGGGGGGAGTGCAATAAACAGTTAAAATGTAGGATGGTAAGGAAATTGTGCAAGTTCAGGATTTATATATACCATGTAAGTTGTGGTTAATCCTGAATATCTGTGGAGAAAGTAACTTGATTAATTGTTTAGAGTAAAATCTGAATCATCAATCTATATACTGCATTTGTCTGAAGGATTCACATGTAATAGTTATTTCCAGAACAGTTGTT
Source organism: Mytilus edulis (assembly GCA_019925275.1). Lineage (NCBI taxonomy): Eukaryota > Metazoa > Mollusca > Bivalvia > Mytilida > Mytilidae > Mytilus > Mytilus edulis. The sequence continues at coordinate 1,856,023 of CM034359.1, forward strand.
ATAAGATTCAAGGATGTACAGACGCTTCTCTTCTTGAAATTAACAATAACATTGAGAATGGAAATAGGGAATGTGTCAAAGAGACAACAACCTGACCATAGAACAGACAACAGCAAAAGGTCACTGGTCAATAGGTCTTCCATGCAGCGAGAAATCCCCGCACCCAGAGTCATGAACGCTATACTAAATTCCAAATTATTACGCTTTGTAAAAGGCAGTTGAATCATGGGAAAGGAACCTACACGTACAGATGAAAAGGGAGACAACTGAAAATTAAATCTAGGTATCATGGGAAGGGAACCAACCTTGATGAAAAGGGAGATGACTGAAAATCAAATCTAGGCATCTTGGGAAGGGAACCTACCTAGATGAAAAGGGAGACAACTAAAAATCAAATCTAGGTATCATGGGAAGGGAACCCACCTTGATGAAAAGGGAGATAACTGAAAACCAAATCTAGGCATCTTGGGAAGGGAACCAACCTTGATGAAAAGGGAGATGACTGAAAACCAAATATAGGCATCTTGGGAAGGGAACATACCTAGATGAAAAGGGAGATAACTGAAAACAAAATCTAGGCATCTTGGGAAGGGAACCAACCTTGATGAAAAGGGAGATGATTGAAAACCAAATCTAGGCATCTTGGGAAGGGAACCTTCCTAGAAGAAAAGTGAGATAACTGAAAACAAAATCTAGGTATCATGGGAAGGGAACCATCCTTGATGAAAAGGGAGATGACTGAAAACCAAATCTAGGCATCTTGGGAAGGAAACCAACCTTGATGAAAAGGGAGATAACTGAAAACAAAATCTAGGCATCTTGGGAAGGGAACCAACCTTGATGAAAAGGGAGATAACTGAAAACAAAATCTAGGCATCTTGGGAAGGGAACCTACCCAGATGAATAGAGAGATAACTGAAAACCAAATCTAGGTATCATGGGAAGCAGTCCTACTTAGATGGCAAGCAAGATGGCAAGCATGCAGATTATTATCAAACTTTGTCCAAACCCTTAGTCATTTAAAAATTTATTCATTTTTTTAATTTTAAAATCTAAATGACTGTAAACCTCTTTAGAAAACACCCCTCTGCCCTCACACTTGAAAACAATATACCCCTTGTTCACCTTTCCATAATGTCCACAACATACTGTACAACCAACCCTGACCAGGGACTGAAACAGTATACAGTGAAACCGGCCTTATCCAACATCTGAGTATTCCAAAAAACTGCTTTAACGGACACATGTGTATGTTTATAATATGCATATCCTTGTAGAAAAAGTAAACTATGAATACAACCTGCATAATCAGAGTGGACATTTTTTTCTGGTTTCAAAGTGCCAGTGGTATACTAACTTCCTCCGCGACGATTAGCATTGTCCTCGGGGATCAATCTCTCCTGGTCTTCATCAGGTGGCAAGGGTCTCCGTAAAACACGTGTCATAATTGTCCCCCTTATAAACTGTATGCCAATATCATTGTATAACATCATTCCAATGATCAGAACAACAAATCCCAATATCTGGAGGGGGATAAATTTCTGCCAATCTAAAGCTAGGGCAGCAACCCAGATAATGATTTTTTTTACACTGTCCAGTACCATTCGTATGGTAGCACTGATTTCTCTTGTCACACTTATCCCAGCAAAATTGAAGAAAGCTATACTGAAAATATTTCCTGCAAAATATATTAAAATACTGTATTCAGAACAAAAACATTTTCAAGGATATGGGATATCAATCCATGACACATTACCTATTCATGCCCTGCAATTTTTTTTTATTATTTCTCCTGTGCGAGCAGCATAACCATGGTAGCTAAATACAGTATGGTGATTTTTTTGGCTTGTATTTTCCCATTCCTCAACAATTGTACACAGTTAAAAATTAACCTGCTCATTGTACACAGTTAAAATTTAACCTGCTCATTGACATCAAATCAGGAAATAAGGCAACTCAAATAACCTGTATTCATATTATTAAGTGTAGTAGAATTGCCATTATAATTTGCCAGTTTTGTCTGATTTTTATTTTTCAATTGTTGTTGAGGGTTAATACTATAACTAAGGTTGGCATTATAATTTGTCATTTTGTCTGATTTAATTTTGATAGTTTTTCAGGGTTAATACTGTACCTAGGGTTGTTGTAAGAATTTTCTAGTATCGTCTGATTTAATTTTGATTGTTTTTCAGGGTTAATACTGTACCTAGGGTTGCCGTAAGAATTTGCCAGTTTTGTCTGATTTAATTTTGATTGTTTTTCAGGGTTTATACTGTACGTAGGGTTGTTGTAAGAATTTTCTAGTATCGTCTGATTTAATTTTGATTGTTTTTCAGGGTTAATACTGTCCCTAGGGTTGCCGTAAGAATTTGCCAGTTTTGTCTGATTTAATTTTGATTGTTTTTCAGGGTTAATACTGTACCTAGGGTTGCCGTAAGAATTTGCCAGTTTTGTCTGATTTAATTTTGATTGTTTTTCAGGGTTAATACTGTACCTAGGGTTGTTGTAAGAATTTGCCTATTTTGTCTGATTTAATTTTGATTGTTTTTCAGGGTTAATACTGTACCTAGGGTTGCCGTAAGAATTTGCCAGTTTCGTCTGATTTAATTTTGATTGTATTTCAGGGTTAATACTGTACCTAGGGTTGTTGTAAGAATTTGCCTATTTTGTCTGATTTAATTTTGATTGTTTTTCAGGGTGAATACTGAACCTAGGGTTGCCGTAAGAATTTGTCAGTTTTGTCAAATCTAATTTTTATCATTTATCAGAGTGAATACTGTACCTAGGGTTGATGTAAGAATTTGCCAGTTTTGTCTGATTTAATTTTGATTGTTTTTCAGGATTCATACTGTACTTAGGGTTGCCGTAAGAATTTGCCAGTTTCGTCTGATTTAATTTTGATTGTTTTTCAGGGTTAATACTGTACCTAGGGTTGTTGTAAGAATTTGCCTATTTTGTCTGATTTAATTTTGATTGTTTTTCAGGGTTAATACTGTACCTAGGGTTGCCGTAAGAATTTGCCAGTTTCGTCTGATTTAATTTTGATTGTTTTTCAGGGTTAATACTGTACCTAGGGTTGTTGTAAGAATTTGCCTATTTTGTCTGATTTAATTTTGATTGTTTTTCAGGGTTAATACTGTACCTAGGGTTGCCGTAAGAATTTGCCAGTTTTGTCTGATTTAATTTTGATTGTTTTTCAGGGTTTATACTGTACGTAGGGTTGTTGTAAGAATTTTCTAGTATCGTCTGATTTAATTTTGATTGTTTTTCAGGGTTAATACTGTCCCTAGGGTTGCCGTAAGAATTTGCCAGTTTTGTCTGATTTAATTTTGATTGTTTTTCAGGATTCATACTGTACCTAGGGTTGCCGTAATAATTTGCCAGTTTTGTCTGATTTAAATTTGATTGTTTTCCAGGGTTAATACTGTACCTAGGGTTGCCGTAAGAATTTGCCAGTTTCGTCTGATTTAATTTTGATTGTTTTTCAGGGTTAATACTGTACCTAGGGTTGTTGTAAGAATTTGCCTATTTTGTCTGATTTAATTTTGATTGTTTTTCAGGGTTAATACTGTACCTAGGGTTGCCGTAAGAATTTGCCAGTTTCGTCTGATTTAATTTTGATTGTTTTTCAGGGTTAATACTGTACCTAGGGTTGTTGTAAGAATTTGCCTATTTTGTCTGATTTAATTTTGATTGTTTTTCAGGGTGAATACTGAACCTAGGGTTGCCGTAAGAATTTGTCAGTTTTGTCAAATCTAATTTTTATCATTTATCAGAGTGAATACTGTACCTAGGGTTGATGTAAGAATTTGCCAGTTTTGTCTGATTTAATTTTGATTGTTTTTCAGGATTCATACTGTACTTAGGGTTGCCGTAATAATTTGCCAGTTTTGTCTGATTTAAATTTGATTGTTTTCCAGGGTTAATACTGTACCTAGGGTTGCCGTAAGAATTTGCCAGTTTCGTCTGATTTAATTTTGATTGTTTTTCAGGGTTAATACTGTACCTAGGGTTGTTGTAAGAATTTGCCTATTTTGTCTGATTTAATTTTGATTGTTTTTCAGGGTTAATACTGTACCTAGGGTTGCCGTAAGAATTTGCCAGTTTCGTCTGATTTAATTTTGATTGTTTTTCAGGGTTAATACTGTACCTAGGGTTGTTGTAAGAATTTGCCTATTTTGTCTGATTTAATTTTGATTGTTTTTCAGGGTGAATACTGAACCTAGGGTTGCCGTAAGAATTTGTCAGTTTTGTCAAATCTAATTTTTATCATTTATCAGAGTGAATACTGTACCTAGGGTTGATGTAAGAATTTGCCAGTTTTGTCTGATTTAATTTTGATTGTTTTTCAGGATTCATACTGTACCTTGGGTTTGCGTTAGAATTTGCTAGTTTTGTCTGATTTAATTTTGATTGTTTTTCAGGTTCAATACTGTACCTAGGGTTGCTGTAAGAATTTTGCCAGTTTCGTCTGATTTAATTTTTATCATTTATCAGAGTGAATACTGTACCTAGGGTTGATGTAAGAATTTGCCAGTTTTGTCTGATTTAATTTTGATTGTTTTTCAGGATTCATACTGTACCTAGGGTTGGCGTTAAATTTGCTAGTTTTGTCTGATTTAATTTTGATTGTTTTTTAGGTTCAATACTGTAACTAGGGTTGCTGTAAGAATTTTGCCAGTTTCGTCTGATTTAATTTTGATTGTTTTTCAGGATTCATACTGTACCTAGGGTTGGCGTTAAATTTGCTAGTTTTGTCTGATTTAATTTTGATTGTTTTTTAGGTTCAATACTGTAACTAGGGTTGCCGTAAGAATTTGCCAGTTTCGTCTGATTTAATTTGTATTGCTTTTCAGGGTTAATACTGTACCTAGGGTTGGCGTTAAATTTGCCAAATTCGTCTGATTTAATTTTGATTGTTTTTCAGGATTAATACTGTACCTAGGGTTTGCGTTAGAATTTGCTAGTTTTGTCTGATTTAATTTTGATTGTTTTTTAGGTTCAATACTGTAACTAGGGTTGCTGTAAGAATTTTGCCAGTTTCGTCTGATTTAATTTTGATTGTTTTTCAGGATTCATACTGTACCTAGGGTTGGCGTTAAATTTGCTAGTTTTGTCTGATTTAATTTTGATTGTTTTTTAGGTTCAATACTGTAACTAGGGTTGCTGTAAGAATTTTGCCAGTTTCGTCTGATTTAATTTTGATTGTTTTTCAGGATTCATACTGTACCTAGGGTTGGCGTTAAATTTGCTAGTTTTGTCTGATTTAATTTTGATTGTTTTTTAGGTTCAATACTGTAACTAGGGTTGCCGTAAGAATTTGCCAGTTTCGTCTGATTTAATTTGTATTGCTTTTCAGGGTTAATACTGTACCTAGGGTTGGCGTTAAATTTGCCAAATTCGTCTGATTTAATTTTGATTGTTTTTCAGGATTAATACTGTACCTAGGGTTTGCGTTAGAATTTGCTAGTTTTGTCTGATTTAATTTTGATTGTTTTTCAGGTTCAATACTGTACCTAGGGTTGCCGTAAGAATTTGCCAGTTTCGTCTGATTTAATTTTTATTGCTTTTCAGGGTTAATACTGTACCTAGGGTTGGCGTTAGAATTTGCCAGTTTTGTCTGATTTAATTATGATTGTTTATCAGGTTCAATACTGTACCTAGGGTTGCCGTAAGAATTTGCCAGTTTTGTCTGATCTAATTTTGATTGTTTTTCAGGGTTAATACTGTACCTAGAGTTGGCATTATAATTTGCTAGTTTTGTCTGATTTAATTTTGATTGTTTTTCAGGTTCAATACTGTACCTAGGGTTGCCGTAAGAATTTGTCAGTTTTGTCTGATCTAATTTTTATCATTTATCAGAGTGAATACTGTACCTAGGGTTGCTGTAAGAATTTGCCAGTTTTGTCTGATTTAATTTTGATTGTTTTTCAGGGTTAATACCGTACCTAGGGTTGCCGTAAGAATTTGCCAGTTTTGTCTGATTTAATTTTGATTGTTTTTCAGGTTTAATTCTGTACATATAGAGTTGCCGTAAGAATTTGCCAGTTTTGTCCCAACTGATGGAAGGCATCAATAGCATCATATCATCTAATTTATGTGTTGGCAATTCACTGAAGGCTCCGGCATCAATGTGGAAAAATGGAATCAACAAGAGGCCTAAGAGAACAAATCCAAATATACCTGAAAAATATAAATCTGATGATCAAATTGGCAGTTTATTGTTAAAAAATTAGTGGCAAAAATTATCAGAACATCCAAACAAAGATGTTTGATATACAATATTTAGGAACTGTTATAAGAGAGGTTTTGATTTTTTTTCTTTGTTTTACCGATACTTTTAAGGACCACATTTATGTTATGTTGTGCGTCCAGTTTTTATTGATGAAGGAAGCCGAAGTGCCAGGAGAAAACTACGACCTTCGGTAGGAAAACTGACAACCCTAGACAATTAAGATTGAAGTGAAGTGCACCTGCACGAGCAAGGTTCGAACTTACAACATCAGTGTTAAATGGCTAGTGATTACAGTAGTAACTACTAAGACCACTTGGTCACTGAGGCCCCGTTATAAGAGAGGAACACATAATGCAATAGTATTTATTTCAATGAAATATAATAAGATTAAAAAGTCGAATCTTTGATAATTATCACTGGATTGTTACTAACATAAGCAACACGACGGGTGCCATATGAGGAGCAGGATATGCTTATCCTTCTGGATCACCGGAGATCACTCCAGTTTTTGATAGGGTTAAAGTTGCTAATACTTTAGTTTTCTATGTTGTGTTTCCAGTACTGTTGTTTGTCTTTTTCTTTTTTAACCATGGCGCTGTGATTTTATTTTGACTTATGACTTTATATGGATGACCCTTTGGTGTCCTATGCTCTCTTTTATTAGTGTATCAATTTGACAATAGATATTTTTGCAAGAGACCAAATGACAGAGAAGTTTTTTGGGGGTGTATTAACAGAAGTCATTTTTTTATGTTATGCTTTATCATTTAGAAAATTGTGATGGGATAAGTTTTGTCATAAAAATATAATTTTGATACTATAATTGTTTTCAGGATTTCTCGTATTTTCTAAATTTCTTATTCTTCATACCTTCCCAGCCAACAGCCTCCAAAGGATGTATTGTAAATCTGTTTATAACTCTTTCCTCGTAGACCATTTGTACAGCCACAATAATATGGGCCATTATAATCAAAAAATCACCTGTCAAATACAAATTACAGTTCTATAAATAAATTATCTGTAAAATAGATTGATTGATTGTTATTTAATGTACAATTGCAGTACATGCAAATTCAGGTTGAGAAACATATTGTTCTGTAACATCATTGTTCTAGGTTAGGCGGAGGGTTGAGCACTCACAAACATGTTAAACCCCACCACAATCTTTATGGTCTGAAGCTCCAAAGTCAAAAGCCTATAGTTCAGAGGTTGTCATTGGTTCATAGATATAGGAAGATGTGGTATGAGTGCCAATGAGACAACTCTCCATCCAAATAAAATTGAGAAAGGAAATGGTGAATATGTCAAAGCGACAACCACCCGACCATAGAGCAAACAACAGCCGAAGGCAACCAATGGGTCTTCAATGTAGCGAGAATTCCCGCACCCGTAGGTGTCCTTCAGCTGGCCCCTAAAATATGCATAATAGTACAGTGATAATGGACGTCATACTAAACTCCGAATTATACACAAGAAACTAAAATTTAAAATCATACAAGACTAACAAAGGCCAGAGGCTCCTGATTTGGGACAGGCGCAAAATTGCGGCGGGGTTAACCATGTTTATGAGATCTCAAATAACCATTTATAAAAGTAAACCATTATAGGTCAAGGTACAGCCTTCAACAGAGCCTTGGCTCACACCAAACAGCATGTCTGTCTGTTTTTCTTGCTTTTTATAGATCCCTTTTTTATAAACATTGAAGGCCTTTAGTTTCTTGTTTGAATTGTTTCACTTTTTTATGTCAGGATCTTAATTTATAGCAAACTATGCAGTATGGGTTTTCAATTTTTGACGATAAATGCATTTGAATGTGGACAATGGTTGGAACAGCCCCTATATTGGATTTTAAGAAAGCGTTTGATGTAGTAGATCATGATATTCTCTGTAAAAAACTTGAAATTTATAGATTTGATAATACTGCTGTTTCTTTTTTTAAATCATATTTGAATGAAAGAACTCAACAAGTACAAATTGGAAATGCTTATTTGGAAAAACTTTATATCAAGTATGGTGTCCCCCAAGGCATAATTTTAGGCCCCCTTTTGTTTATATTATACATAAACGACCTTCCTATTTATATGAAAAATGGTTGCACTAATTTATATGGCGATAATTCAACTATACATTTTTCTGGTAATTGTTATCAAACTCTACAGTCAAAGGTACAAGAAGATTTACATGGTGTGGAAGAATGGTGCAATGATAACAATATGTTCATCAATGAAAATAAAACAAAATATATGATTATTGGAACGAAGCAAAGAGCAATGCCACATTACAATGAGAGTTGTTTAACTATTAACAATAAAGTGATACAATCTTCCAAATGCGAAAGTCTTTTAGGCATTAAAAAGTAAAAACACAAAAATACCGAACTCCGAGGAAAATTCAAAAAGGAAAATCAAAAATCAAAAGGCAAAATCAAAAGTCCAAACACATCAAACGAATGGGTAACTACTGTTATATTCCTGACTTGGTACAGGCATTTTCTAAGGTAGAAAATGGTGGATTGAACCTGGTTTTATAGCTAGCTAAACCTCTCACTTATATGACAGTCGCATCAAATTCCATTAAATTGTCAACGATGCATGAACAAAACAAACATACTCAAAGAGTAAAAATGTCAAAAATAGGGGTACAACAGTCAATATTGTGTTATCATCTTAATATCTCTACATAAACAACAAATGTAACAAAGAAGCACAAAAAGGCATACATTAATTTAACATTCTCATTTTGCTTTTCTTATACGGCTGAATTTATCTATGTAAAGTCTACCCATAATGATAGAAGGTTTCATTACTGGTTTAAAAATGCGCGTTTGAAATTCGCACAGGTAGACATAAAAATAATTTTGTCGTATGACGGCATACATAAATGAAGACTTACGTAAAGTTGATATAACAAAAACAGACTTAACAGTAAAAGTAATAATAACAAATAAAATAAAATTGACCCTTCCCTCACATGGATAAACCAAATTGACGTGATCTGCTAAAAAATTTCATCTAAACTATATCTACTATTAAAGATTAAAAAAATTCTAAATCTAGACTGCAGAAAAGTATTCTATAATTGTTATATCTTGCCATTAATTGATTATTGTTGTATAGTGTGGAGTAGTTGTAGCAGTGAGGGTTTAAAAAGGATATTAAAATTACAAAAGAGAGCTGCTAGATTAATTCTAGAAACAGACCCTTTCGTTCCTTCTGGTCTCTTATTCAAACACTTAAACTGGATGACAGTTGAACAGAGAATAAAATATCTCAAGTTTGTGTTAACATTTAAGTGCATTAAAAATGATGCCCCATCATATCTTACTAACAAGTTTCATTATGTTTCAGACAGATATCCTACCCCTTGAGAAATGCTGTTCAAGGAAACCTCATATTCCCTAAACCAAAAACAGAATTGTTCAAAAAATCTTTTATGTATTCTGGACCATTCTTGTGGAATAATTTGTCAATACCGTTACGAAATATTACAAATGTTAAAATTCTTCCAAATACAAAATAACAGATCATTTATTGAAATCAACCTAGCTGTATAAATAATATTTTAAACTGATTATGTCATCATGTTTATTTTTTCATCACATTTTATCAAGTTGTATTGAACATTATTATCATACTTGACTTTTTATACTAATGTATGCAATGTATATATTTTCATTTTGTTTGACTTTTCAGGATGAGGGCCTCAGGGAAGATTAGTTATATAGCTAACTGTGTAACCCTCTTAAAATAAAGTATTGTTGTTGTTGTTGTTGTTGTTGTTGTTGTCGTTATCTAGGATTGGAAATCCCCCATTAAAAATAGCTGAATCTAAAATGATGAGTAAATATGATAAGTTTGACTTAGAATATAACATATTCTCATTTATTCTTCATCTGATTGAAGTTTAATCCTACATATTCTTAAACAGATTAAAGTTTGCCAAATATAGTTAATGAATGGCTTATAGTATCTGACTATTTATAAAACAAACTGAAGAAAACTTATCATTAACCAATGAACAATACAAAATGGGCCAAGCCAAGGTCATATGAGTAAAATACTGTTTTGAAAGAAAAAAAAGTTACCAATATTGAAAAAAACACAAAAACAACTGCACACAAACGTCAGTACATGTATTACATTTTACCTGCAATAATCCCATTGGTATCCTTGTTCTTGTCAGTGTTAAAAATGATACCAGACACACCAACGATGGCCAAACCAACGATTACACTAACTATACCAATCCACATCTGGGCTCGGATGGTTCTACCGAGGAAAGCTATCGACAGCAGGGCAGTGAAGATTATAACGGCACCTGAAATAAAAACAAGAAACTGTATAACAAGTTAAATTTTTAAATATTTGTGGCACAATTTTTGAGGACATGTAATAGATATGTCTTATATTCCAAGAATGTATATAGTGAGTCTCACTACATAATACTTGTTTATTCCAACTAACTTAATTAAAAATAAATTTAAAAAATTATCCATTTTGTTTTGTTTTGTTTCACTTTGTTCTGGGTTGTTTTAGGGGAAGGGCAATTCCTTTCGCATTAATAATTAGCTTTTTAAACATTCCAAGTAGAATATCTAAATAATAAATACGATTTTAATTCTAAAGAACAATTTAAGTCTGGTATATGAGACATATTCTTGGAAGCTGGTCATTCTTTTATGTCTATTTTTTAACACATTCCTTACAATTTCAGAGATTTTTTTCTTTAGTATAAACCTTCTTTTGCTGCAGTAAACATCTAAGGCCAAATAAAATATATGTGTGGTACCAGGTTCCTGTTACCCTACCTACCCTGCTTTTTTTTAAGAAATAATAGCCTACCCTTAAGATTTTTTTGTCATTTTTCATGAAGCACTGTAAAAGTCAAAATGTTTCTCATATAATCTCAATATAAAACCAGATTCTCTGCAGGGCACAACTTGATACGACCGCAGAGGTCAAACCGGGAACAGTTGGGGCAAGTATGGACACAGAATTCAACCTTGATACAACTCTGAATTTTGATTGTGATTAAATAGTTGACACGGAATAGATTTCTGACACAGAATGAATGTGGTCTAAGAACATGAAGAACTTAAAAAACTAAAATTGGACATTTACCTGTTATGGTCCAATATCCAAAATCTAGGTACATGTTAACATTCAGCATATCAAAGAACCCCAATAATTCAATTTTTGTTTAAATCAAACTAAGTTTAATTTTTGACCCTTTGTACCTTAATGTAGACCAATTTGAAAACGGGACCAAACATTTAGAATCTAAATATACAGCTAGATTCGGCATATAAAAAAAAACAATAATTCAATTTTTGTCTATTTATTAAAATGCATCCACTAACGATACTGTCCTATTATTTCAAAATTAAACAGAGTTTAGTTTTGTCCTTATTCTTAACTATTGGGACCAAAACTCCAAAACTCAATCCCAAACATCCTTTTATGGTCATAAACCTTGTGTTTGAATTTCATAGATTTCTTTTTAAGTATACTAAAGTTACTGTGCGAACACCAAGAAAAATGCTTGTGTGTGCCCCTTTTTGGCCCCTAATTCCTAAACTGTTCGGACCAAAACCCCCAAAATCAATTCCAAACTTCATTTAGTGGTTAATTATAAACCTTGTGTTATAATGTTATTGATTTCTATTTACTTATACTAAAGAAACTATCAGGAATTCATTCATCTTATGACGACAACGAAGATGCAGACAACGTGATACCAGTATACAACAAATTTTTTTTTTGTGGTCGTATAAAAAACATAAAATTAAGAAGAAAATCCTGACCTGCCTACCTTCAATTTTGTTAGATGTTACTGGAACCACATATACTATTTTATTTGGCCTTACTCTTAACGTATTGACCCAGATATTTAAATATGTTAATTTTCCTATGACCACACTATCATAGTGAAAGAAAATATAAAATTATGACTTAACAATTCAGGAAATGATACATTTAAAGTGTTTGAAGAGTTTTAGTTAATACAATTGACTATCAATATCATTATATACATTCTTCTCACAGTGATATACTGTGGATTTATTTATTTTTGTGGGCATCAATTTTGTTGATTGAGGAAAACTTACATTTTTGTGGATATTTGATTGTGTAGTTTTGCAAATCCCTTCATACAAAGCCACAGAAATTTTATAATTTGTTGAATATTTAAAATAGTGATTCACCTTTAAAGTCCACGAAACACACGAAAATTGGTATCAAATGAGAAATAATGAATCCGCAATAGCCTTTTCGTGCTGATGCGACATAAAGCAATGACCAATCAAACAATCTTGATCAACTTTATACATCTAACCTTTTTGTAAACCTTATTTCAGTCTGTTACTGCTACAGTAGGCACTTATTCTGATAGACATTTATATAACTTAAATATAAATCAATAAAAGAACATTTAAGGGTTCTTAAATGTCCCAAAGTTGCAAATATCTTGTTTGTAACCTGTCCAAAGGCTATATCTTTAAAAACAAAGTGTTCTTTAAAAACTCTCTTAAGAAAGTTCACCACTAAATCATAGCCCCATTGCTTTCTATGTTATATTCCTCAATTTCAAACAGGCCCACCTCTTTTGTTTTAAGTTAAAATAAAGTGGCAATCTTAAAATGTCAAAGCAACACTTTATGGTATCTTGTACTGAAAAAATCAGCATACCTTTAAAGGCATATAGGAAAGAACTGGTCCCCGGAACTTCGATTGTACCAAAACAGGTACTTCAAATCTGACAAACAGACAAAATGTGCAATTGTGTTTAAAATTTGATGCAGTTATTTTAATATTCAGAATTAAAATTCAAAACGTGTTCTTCAATGATCACCAGTCCTTCAGCTTTCATTCGATACCAAAAAAACCTAAATATTCTAAATATGTTTAAAGGTACATTCATACGTAGGAACTATTTTGTCTTAAATATGTATTATTTTTTAGTATGTGCTTTCTGGCCTTGCCCGAAATAGTGGTGTTACACCTCAAAGTATCGATCTAGAAAGTTTAAGACTTGTTAGCAATTTCTGATATATTTAATTTTCTGATGGAAACTCGTACAAAATATTTGATCAGCATATGACTTGTACAGTTGCACTTACAATGCAAACTCCCATAATAGATATAATTCTAAGGGGCATAACGCTTCCAAAGTTTGTTGATCAGGACGGTTTCGAGAACGTGTCTAAGCCTTAATGGCTGATATTAACATACAACTCAATTTTCATAAAAATCTGGAAAGACTATATTGTTAACATGGGATCGATACCAATGCATTTTTCCATATTACTAAATAAATGTTTTTAAGGGATATCACTCTTCAAAAATAGTTGACCGGCACTGATTTTTGAGCACATTCATGACTTTATAGATATAAACCTACAATATGAGTTTTACAAAAGTCTTGCAAGAATTGTACATGTGTGAGCACTAATAACACTGTACGAATGTCTGCTTTTTCTACGTCCCCAAACACATTGCAAAGGAAAAAATAACAGATATGGAAATAGGATTTGAGAGATACATTTACTTGACAATATAAGAATTGAGCTCCGTCAGATAAAATTTGACCTTATGCAAATGCATGTATACATGTGCATTTAACATACTTTGGTTGATTTTGGAACATTTATATAGGTTATTTTTTTTATCTATTTTGTATCAATTAGTTACAAACTTTGCATAAGGATTTTTTTCAAAAGATATATTCATAAACATTTGCATCAGGTTCATTTTTATCAATTATAACATTCGATCACAATATATACACAGATCTAGAATAAAACAGAAATTTATTACAATAAAGCATAATGCATTGTAGATTTATAACTCAAAAACTGTCATTTTTTTTCATTTTATAACCTTTAAAAGTATTTACAATACATTCATGAAATATGTGCCAATGAAAGTTAAGCAACAAACAATTAATCCTTTAAAACCAATTTTCAATTTTCAAATTGAGTGTTAACTCCTAGTAAGACTTTTGCTAGGATTCATTATGCTCAATTTGGAATTATAAAACATAATTAAAGCATGAAATTGGTATATACATTATTATTGTGTAAATCATACTCTGTAAGAGTTTTTCCTTTAAAACCAATTATCATATTTTGTACAAATGTATTTGGAATGTAAATTCTAACTGAATATGTACAATACATTCATGGTATTTTTTTCAATTTTCTATTTCATAAAGAATTATATTTTTTTTATTATTTTTTAAATCATTTTATAAGTATTTAAATTAAGAGAGGATTATGTAAGTTTTACAAAGTATGATGTTTAAATATTTATATTTTATTGGAAAATTTTGAAATGAGTATAAACGTTTAATAAATCAAATTATAGCAAAATATAAAGAAAAAAATATTCAAATTTAAATCTTATATTCTAATTTGTGTTTTTTTTCGGCATATATAATATCTGAATAAAAAGATCTGAATTAAAAAAAATTTTAACTATTCAAACATATAAATTCATAGATTATCTTAACAAATTACTATCAATTACAAACAAGTTAACAAAATCCATTTACGATTTAAAAAAAAACCCAGCAAAGACATAACAATAGTTATTTCCCCTGACGTGACACATGTTGTGTTTTCACAGTCATTATAATATTTTAATAACATGTAAATTTTATGCATATGTATAGACAGAAATTATATGTAATTATATAAATATATTTCCTGAAAACCATAAAAAGAACTCTCAAATTCTAAATTAAAAATATATTTAAGAGTTGGAAAAGTTATCAAAGGTACCAGGATTTTAATTTATTACGCCAGACGCGCGTTTCGTCTTAATAAGACTCATCAGTGACGCTCATATCAAAATATTTATAAAGCCAAACAAGTAAAAAATTGAAGAGCATTGAGGATCCAAAATTACAAAAAGTTGTGCCAAATACGGCTAAGGTAATCTATGCCTGGGATAAGAAAATCCTTAGTGTTTCGAAAAGTTTTGAAAACAGGAAATTTAGAAAAATGACCACATTATTGTGGAAGTGTGGGAAAGCACCCACACACCTCTTTTAAAATAATTAATTTGGATTTTCAATAATTTTTCAAAATATGTCATGCAAAAAAGTTAACAACTTTGTCACCACAAACTACTTTTGATCCCTCCCTTCAACATGTAAGGGTTCAGAGTATAATGTAGGATAAAAAAACAAAGGTTATGTATATATATATATATATAATGACTGAATAAATAGTCAACGAATAATCTTACAGGGCGATGGATCATGTAATGATACTGAACACTACAAAATATAATATATAACAAGTCAAAAAGGGTACAACATCGCCATATAACAACTATAAAATTAACAAAATTTTATATTAAATATTTCGGATAACAGATATCCTTTTTCAATAATGGCACGATGTGAAATGAATCATGTCAATATATTCAAACTGACACACTATCAAAATCTTGAAATTTATGCAATTTTAGTGAACATCACAGACGATGGTACAATTTTAAAAGTTCCAAGCACGGCGCAATGACTACAAAGATATGCCAAAATAGAAATAGTTATTTGCGATGTGAACTGACACTAAACTTCAAACGATGGTGGCAGTTGAGATGTGACAACTACTTCATGGATAGAAGTTCTTAAATAAAAAAAAAATGCCTGAACTGATGCAAGTTGGTATAATATTTCAAATTTGGCAACGGTAGGGAAATTGCAACAGAAACTACATATTAAAGTCTATATATAAATAACCAATATTTTTTTTGATTTTAGGTTAACTTGCACTAAAACATATGTAATCCTTTTGCGCTCAACACTTCTTTACTTCTGAAATGACCAGATATAAAATATTTTGAATTAAAAACATCACACAAACACAAACAATACCAACACTATAAATGCTACTGCATATCAATAAACGTAAATTTATCATGTCTTTAGTCTTTTATCATATAAACAATGCTGGGTAAAAAAAACAGCTGATATTTAACTTAAAAGATACGGAAGTTTACTTTATTTTCCATAGGTGTGTTGTAGGGAAATGTTGATGTTTTAATGTAAACATGGTTATCTCACTTTCAACAAAAACGTGTGTATGATTGTGAATTTAGAAGGCAATATATTCAGATAATACAGAAATTGTATGTACTAGTTGATCTAATAATAAAAAAGGAAAAGAAAACTAAAAGCAAATTTTAAGCTAACGATATATGTAATTTTCAGTTTATTTGTAAATTTAGTTCGTTTTTATTTTTATAGTTAAAATAAGGGTTTATCATCTTTACTTTATATAGTTGAGAACATCTCTTCATATTTTAATTTCTGCTAATATTTGAGAAATTTTTAAATGTATATTCTCAAGTTTTCCACTAATGGCAAAAATGATATTTTTTTAATTTCTTATTTTTCTAAACACAAGTAAGCAATGGTATAATTGAAATTTCTTTGAACACACCCATCCACCAGCCCATGCATAGTGTTAGTGGTGCATACAATAACCAGTGTCCGTCCATCCGTCCGTTTGTCTACATGTCCATGTTCCTTCCTATTCGACTAAACCGATTGACGAAACTTTAATAAGTTGTAGGTCACTGATGATGTGCATTAGGAAATAATCTTCGAGAGTTCACTAGTCGTTCATATTGTTTAGAGCTGATTATAGGAATTTATAGTATAAATTGAAGTAAATGTAGGTAATTTTATAAATTTCATTTATGATCATGAACGTTTTATTTTATTTAGTAACGCGTACTTAAATATATTTAAAAGCTGTGTAGTGTTTGGTCAATATATTTTTTAAATTCTTTTTGTCAAAGTTTATTTAACAAAAAAGAAATGTAAAAACAAAGTAGATGAGTCAGTTATTTTACATGTTAAGCTCGCCACATGTGTTATTAAAAATGTAAAGTTTATCGGTTGTGATGTTGCCATTTGGATTATGTTGTGAATGGGAACCTTGTAACTAGAGGTCGTTAATAATTGGACCCTGCAACATGTGTTTGTACACCAGACATATAAACTATTATAATCTGTATTATTTTGGCTTTGGGCTGTTGTCTATTGTTCGCATAAAAAGATATACAACGAAGTATAATACCAATAAAAAAAGCGACAAGTTCATTAATTTGATTGGTTTGTCCAGCATAAATAAACAATATTGCGACATAAGCTATGTGTTATGTCATTTTTTCTGACTTTCAAAGAAACAATAGAGATTATCATCAATAATTAGGGCTTGCAATATCACATCTGTATCAATACCAGCTATAATCCTGGGAGCTTTGCTGAGGGTTGATCAACGTCATATTATATTGACTTTGTTATAGACGTCTTGATATAACTTACAAGAGACTGGTATTAACTAATTTAACTATTTTTATTTAAATTAAAAAAGTATGTTTACCCGTCACACGCTTACCTCATCAACATGTAAGTAAAGTTAATCGTTCGCAAAAAGTTTTTAACACAAACACACCTCATAAAAATTTGTTTTAGGGTTTTCCTTTAAATGACAACCCCGGTGCCAAATATTAAAATAATCAAAATACCGATCTCCGACGAAAATTGTAAACAGAAAGTCCCTATTCAATGGTTAAAAACAAAAGATCAAAAACGTAAGGAACCAGTCTCGTATTTACAATTCAAGTGACGTGTGCATGTTAAAACATAGGGAGAAATATACCGTTCATTTTGTTTATTTTTTTAAAACTTATTTGGTTTTGTTTGATTGGTTGATGCTGATTTGAAACATATTTAGATTTTAAAAAAAACTTGCATCTTTGTGTTAACAAACCGAAAAAGATAAAAAAAAAATGGTTTGTTTTACTGGAAGTGATGCGGCCTAGTAAAAATAGCAAACAGAATGAGGCAAAAAAATACTTTTGACTTCAGGGTAACCTAACATTTTAATCTTCGTGGTAACCCCAACTTATTTTCGATTCAATCGCAATATCACATTAATACAGACATGATTTGAACGTGACATTTTTTATGTAGAATTATCTTTAAAAAAATAATTTCAAAGATCAACTATTTTTCATGTAAGCATTTGGAGCAGTCAATTTCAAGACTACAACAATTAAACGAATGAATAAAAACTGTCATATTACTGATACAGACGTTTTCCTTTTTTTCGAAAATTGTGTATTTAAACCTGTTTTTATACTAAGCTAGACTTCTCACTTGTATGACAGTTGCATAAAATTTAATAATATAAACAACAATGTGTAAACAAAACTCGCTATGAATCTCATCACGACTCTGGATTATTAAAATGTTCAGAGAATAATATAAGGTGAGGAAAATAAAATGGACTATTGAAATAGAGAGAATTATCTTATTTCGATGTAAAGATAACATATTTTACTGGTTTCCTGATGTATAATGTCAATATACAAAGTGCATGACCTATAGTTTGTTTCTTAGTTTTTTTTATTGGTTGATTTGGCTTATTTGCCGTTTCTAACAAAGCCCAAGAGTAGTTTGTTTATTTTACATATATTAACATTTCGTGATACTTAGTCTTACTATTATAAAATTGTATGCAAGACATTAGTTGTTTTCTTTTCTTAGATTGGGTTGAAAACGGATACGACATCTTATGGAATAGCAGATATCAATATAAGTGTTGCTTATTTCTAGTTTGTAATAATGTTGTGTTTTCTGGAGTAGTTTGTCTTTTAATAATATTTCATGTTTTGACACGACGTTTTTTTTAATTTTTATATAATACCCCTTTTGTTTCCCCCACCTCTTTCTAAGCGTGTCAATGTTTAACTATTGAAATAACTCTAGTCTTGAATTCGTAACTATTCTTCCTTAACAATTACACGAGGAAAACTTTTTTTTTTTTTTTACATCTTTAAGTTACAGAATGTGATTTTTAAGTCGTGTATCTTTATTTAAAATCTCAAACTTTGAAATTAATATTCGTAAGAACGTGAGAATGTAAACATTTTCCTCCAGATCAATTTTGCAATGCTCATACGATTCGGGTATTTTCAATGATTAGCCATGTGTAAAGGTGTGTGTCCTTAGACAATTTAAGAAACTATTTGTGTTCTTCTTGTCAAAAGGTTTGAAACATAAATCTATTGCTGAATGATTTTAAAGATTATTTCACACATTATTGACAAACAATTAACAATAAAATAAAACAAATATACCATGACAAATGTATAGAGCTTATGTTGTACGAAAGACCTAAGACATACTTTTGAGCAGGTTTGGAACAATCTCCAAATGTTGGATAGGGGAATGAATAACTCACTTTAATTGGAACAGTTTTTCTTACTCTTTTTTGATAATTTAAAAGAATATATAAATATAATAAAATTCGTCTGTGCTTTTGTACTAAAAATGATTTTTACAACATCCACAACAAATTGTTTAATCAATTGAAAATGATCGTTCATTAAAGTGAAAGTCATTAAATGGAAGAGGAGTAAGCCCTTATTTGACGGGTTGTTTCCAACATGTTGAATATTTATAACTGCATAAATAGTTTTCTTTTTATTGAGAAAAAATATTTATTTGTTTTAACCCTGTACACCAACTTTCTTAAATGAAAAGTTGAAATTTGTCTCATAGAAATAATCCACAAGTTTTTTTCTAAATTTAAAAAATGGCAACAGCTATGCCTGTCGTGTGAAACCTGGTCAAAGAAAAGGAGTGAAACACCAACAATTCTTAACAATGTTCTGTAATACTTGACAATAGGTTATGTCAGTTATTTATTATCCTGAAAACAGCAATCCCTTTACGAGTCGCTACTTCTCTCTTGATAATAAAGTGTTCATAGAAGAAAGAAGAATAAACTTTACCAAAAACAAAAGGATTTATACTTGGGATTGAAACACATTGTCGCCAAATTCGCTAATGACAATTATGTGCAGAAGTAGAAATTATAATGGAAACATATGCAGATATCTGCCCCGTTCAGGTATTTCGCATCCAATTTTTTATTATACTATTCTACATAAAGCACGGAAGGGATTTCACTTCAAAAGCTAACCAAACTTTTGAACAGACTTATTCGGAAGGGATAAAGTTACGATACTTCTCATGGAAATGCAGATGTCAGAAGTCTTTGAACCTAATTGTTTAAATTCACATCACTCAAAATTTAAACGTTTAAAAGTTACTGTATTTTTAGAAATAAAAAAAGTTGTAGGGTCAGGGATGTAAACCAGGGTCGGTCGGGTAACCGGAACCACTCATATTCTTTATTTGGTATAAGTTGTAGAGCACTATCTGATAATGTGCAGCAGGGAATAACTTTCGTGAATTCTTTCATATTTCTTTTTTTAGGACTGATGAAACGATTTTGTAGTACACATTTAGTTGATGTGTTTTTAAAAATGTAGTTAATTATATAAATTTAAATAGTATATTTCGAAATATATTGCAAGACACAGATAAGTTGCATTCATGATCATGAAATGTAAATGAGTGTGTTAAGTAACGCGTACTCAAATAGATTAGAAGGCAATTTAAATGTAAATATAATTGTGAAACTTCTTTTGCCAAAGTTATCAAACAAATACGAAAAGCGAAGGTAAAAAGTCAGCTACCTTAAGTTCGTCACATGCGCTACTGAAAATGCAAAGGTTATCGTGTATGATGTTGCTAGTCGGATAATTTCAAACTTGAGACTTGAAGTCGTTAATCTTTGAACCTGACAATATGTGCCTGTACACCAGACATATTAACTATCGTGATTTTTATTCTCATGGTTTTGTGCTGCTTTCATTTTTTCTTCGCATGTTAGATATTAATATGATTGTGATACACACAATTGGTAGGACAAAATGGGTCATTTTCATTGATTTATCCAGCCTCGCGCAATAATATTACGACACTGGTTATTTGTTAAGTGGTTTTATGTTTCAATGACATAAAGATAACATCATATGGCTTTTCAGTATCACATCTTTGTCAAATCGAACCAACAGTATAATCCCGAGAGATATAATAGGGGGTTGGTCAAAAGTCATATCATATTTACCTTATTATATACCTCAAGTAGCTATTTAATCTAATGTAAAAGATACTGATATCAACTATTGTTATTTGAATTGAAAAGTAAATATACTCGCCAAACGCTCACTTCTTTAAATGTTAGTAAAACTATCTTTCCTTAACATTTGGAATATACCAACACACCTTTTAATGGTTTTCTTTGAAATTTGCCAACCATGCCAATCAAAGGTCAAATTAAAAAAAAATACCAAATGGCGGCTTACACCTTGTTTTATTGGTAGCTTAACCTCCAACTTGTATGAGAGTCGCATAACATTCCATTATATTAACAACAATATGTGAACACTAAATATTAAACTTTCGTCGCGTATAAGATATGATAATAAAAATGGACTTTTGCAATGGAGAGAATTTCCAAATTTTGTCATAAAACAAAATACGTTTACTTTCAACATACAAAATGCATGACCTCTTATTTTGTTGTTTTTGTGGTTGACTTTTTTGTATCTTTGTCATTGTTATTTAATTTGCACCACATATGGGTCTGTTTTTTGTATGCTTTAACATGTTGTGATTTGACTTGTATATTCAAAATATGTCGATGTTAACGATACTTATGACACACCAGAGATCAATCAATGTTTTGGATGGGTTATGGTTGCTCGGTCATTAGCTAATTATGAAGTGTTTTCTGAGCATGTTTGTCTTTTTATATTATTTGATGTTTTGACATAGAGTTGTCCGTTTCTCTTTGATGTTTTGATACTATATCTTTTGATTCCTCCGCCTCTGCCTTAACGTTTTCATATTTTAAATCGTAATTTTAAAGTCGTTCGATTCATACCCCACAAAATGTGGATAGATTTTTGAAGTACATTTTTTAACTATTGAATTTGAAATAACCCAAGTCTTAAATAGGTATTGTTTCTACCTAAACAATTACAAAAGGAAACATTTTGTGTTAAATATCTTTTTTTCTAATCTGCAAATTACGGAATAAGATGTGTAAGTCGTCTATCTGTTAAAAATCTCAAACTTTGAAGCTATTATATAAGTACAAAACCAATGAGAGACCAATTGTCCAGTGCTCAAGTAATATAGGTGTTGTATATGATTAGGCATGTGCAAAGATATGTGTCCTTATACTATTTGAAAATGTATATGTATTTCTTTCATGTGAAAAGGTTTGAAACGCAAATCATCAGGTACGTTATTTAAAATATTGTTTGAAAAAATATTTACTAAGTATACATTTTGAAAAGAACAAAAACAGCATGAACAATATAGTGTATAACTGTCCTATAATACTTGTGTCACAACAAAGTGAATATCTATATGCAGCTCAATCACATCAATCGAATTGTAACGACTGTCATATTCCTGCCTCGGTACAGACATTTTCTGATTTAATAAATGGTGAATAAATATGGTTTTAAATTTAGCTTACCTTCTCTCTTGTGTGACAGTCGAAAAAAAGTTTGTTGACAATATCTGAACAAAACAAAGATATATGAGGTAAAATGTAATAAAAATGCGGTTTATTATTCAACCTTTGGTTTAAATTTTATCACAAAAAAAACAACCCCAAATAAGTCAACAAAGAAAAGCTTAAAGGCATATATACAAACCTTATACGTAAAACGAAATACATGAATACGAAAGATTACCATAGCACCATAACACAATGACGAGGTATTTAAGTACCGAAGAATATCAACAAAAAAAGCAACAACAAAAAACACGTAATAATTAACAAAATCACAAAAACAAGGACTACTAACCATGCTAACCGTATCTAAGTTGAAAAAATGTTAATACCTATAATCTATTAAAAAAAAAAACATTGTGTTTAATTTGTGAAGTTAAGACAGAATATTTATCAATAAAGTATTGGTATCACCCTGTAACCTTTTTTAAAGAATATTTGGAATTAAAAGACGTTCCTTGAGCTACATATAACCCAAGTCCATCAACTGACACTGGCGCAGTTTGATATCCAAGGCATAGATTACCATAGCCGTATTTGCCTTTTTGGAACTTTGGATGCTCAATGCTCTTCAATTTTGTACTTATTTGGCTTTATAAATATTTTGATAAGAGCGTCACTGATGAGTCTTATGTGGACGAAACGCGCGTCTGGCTACTAAATGATAATCCTAGTACCTTTTATAACTATTTATAGAGTTTGAGTAGCATCTGTAAGCTCTTGAATACCGAATGAGTTGGGAAATATATATCTCATATCCAGGGTTAGTTGTTATTTTGCTACTAAGGTGGGCAAAATAGATAATTTTAAAATGAAAATTGTCCTGTTTGTCATAGATTCTGAACAAAGATAAACGCTTATACATGTATCGAGGGAAATTTCAAAATATGAGGCGTGTTTGTTGTTTGTTTAATGTAAAGTTCTAGAGGATACTATGATATATTTTTGGAGCCCAATCAGAGAGGTTAAGATAGTTGAAAGAAAGAACTGTTATGCTAAATTTAACGTACACATAGTGACTATAAAAACAAAAACGACAGGAAACAGTTTTGAATTCAAATGTCATAGTTTTAAATAAACATCTTTTAAATAACATGTGAATTCTAAAAAAAACTCTGTAGAATAACGGGATATATTGGAATCTAAATCTTCTCTGAAATTAAATCGATCATTTTTTTTAATGTTCCAAACCTGTATACCAGCCTTTCCATCTAAATTTGAAATAGTTCAAAACAAAAATCAACAATGCTTTTTCAATATAAAACTTTCGTGAAAGAAAAGTTGGTAAACACCTCCACACTTAAACAACAAAGCAGGGTTTTTTGTGATATTTGACCAAAAAATATGCCGGTTATTCAATAAATGGAGAAACAACAATCCCCATAAAACCCACCACTTCTCCCCTGATAATAAAGTGTTCAGAGAATAAAGACGAAAAAAAAAGAATTTTGAAAAGGAGAACATAACATAATTTGGAAATAAACACAGAATGTTTGTACTGACTGCACGATATATAGTTTTAAAATACAAACTTTATGCATTTTAATTGTATTTCTTCATCTGTATTATTCTTTACTTCTCTATCAATTCTGACTTATCAGATAAAGAAGAAAAAAAACACACTTTAATTAAGAAGTTTCATATCTTTCTAATTCAACACTGTAATAAGATCATTGAATATTGTTTAATAGGTATAAATATTGATTTTGTTATAAGTAAATTAATAGCAAAGTAAATATTACTAGTATGCAATATACTTATACACATTCATGAATCTACAAACTGTTGATACCTTTATCTTGGCATTGCACATGGTCATGTTTTTCTTTTACTGTTTACGACATCTTAAAACGAAATTCATTGCTTTTGGATGTGTACGAATTGATAATTTAGTCTTACATGCATGAATTTTTTAATTAGATGTTAGAGGCTGCAAGATATCTGGGAGTACTCTCAGATCTGTGCCTAGTGTCTTTTTGTTGTTGGTCTTAACAAGTACCCGTCCACTTACACTAATATTGTTTGTTTATCCATCTGATGCATTTTTTTCAACTAATTTTTATAATTCGTTCTTATGTTTTCCTGAATACCCTAAGGTTAGGGGAGGGTTGGGATCTCGCTAACATGTTTGACCCTGCCACAGGAGCCTATGATTCAGTGGTCGTCGTTTGTTTATGTGTTACATATTTATTTTTCGTTCATTTATTGTACATGAATAAGCCGGTAGTTTTCTCGTTTGAATTATTTTACATTGTCATTCAGGGGCCTTTTATAGCTGACTATGCGGTGAGAGCTTTGGTCATTGAAAAATGCCGTATGGTGACCGATAGATGTTAATTTCTGTGTCATTTTGTTCTCTTGGGGCGAGCTATCTCATTGGTAATCATACCACATCTTCCTTTTTTATATTATCATCGGATATAAACACATTTTTTTCTGAAACCAGTTGTTGTCATAATACTGGTTATGTTCTTCCTGTAGATTTATATGGTGGCACATTACTAAATCCAAAATTGAGGGACTGTGTTGTTTGTTTCCTCATTATCTATTTGCTAGAGGTAAATGGGTAGGGATGGGGTGAAACAGTACTACCTGTGACATTATCTGATGCATGGTGGCCATATAAACTATTTCCGCCCTGATGGCCATACATATCCATCATTGTACACCCTGTTGATCAATTAATACACATGGTATCAACTAAAAAGTAGTCGATGATAACTGCAGTGTTTAGATAATGAAACGTACAGGTCAAGTGTCTCAGGTAAAATATACATGTTTGTGTTTGGCAAATTTAATAACTGTGATTGTGACCAGTAATTTCAAAAATAAATTGAAATAATAAAACTACTTGAAAAAATAAGTTTTTTTAAATTGTATCAAGACTGTCATGACCGTTTGTTTTTATATCATGTTTTTATTAGGATTTTTAAACAATCTTAGTTACTTTTTACATGTATTTTTTTTCTTCTAATATAATGCAAACTTTCACAGTGCCTGCCTTTTTTAATTGAAAAGGTGTTTCTCAATATGATTTTCTAAAATCAAAATTATTTATACTTAGATAGACTAATCTAAATTCCACATTGTTAAACACATGTTTAAGATTGTCTGTAGTAGCTATAAGGTCTTTCCACTTTTTTGTTGAAAGAAATATTGGTGTTCTGATTATTATTATGGATTTCTCCTTCCGCCACTTTTTTTTCTGACAGTGCTTTTTTGTTTCACAAAATGTTGCTTAC
This sequence comes from Mytilus edulis, assembly GCA_019925275.1. NCBI lineage: Eukaryota > Metazoa > Mollusca > Bivalvia > Mytilida > Mytilidae > Mytilus > Mytilus edulis. Next base: position 1,881,963 of record CM034359.1, read on the forward strand.
ATTTTTTTTTCACTGAACTATTACATTTTTTTTTTTTGAGGGACGACCTGGCTCGAGATCGTGTCGCTGCATTGAAGATTCAATGGTGGCCTTTGGCTATTATATAAAATTGGCCCGGATTGTTGTCTCTTTGACATATAATTCCACATTTTCATTCTCAATTTTAATAACAGTTTATATACAAAAACAAGATGTCTTAAATTATACTTAGTATCAAATACAACAGGCACAATTGATGATATACTGTTGGCACTTTTATACCAAGTGTATTTGTCTTAAACATTACCTCTTTTATTGAATCAATTGAATTCATTTTTGTATACCAAATCTTAAGATATTGGTTTGAAGCTGTATGTTCAATTTATTTTAATCTTGTTTTTCTCCTTTCTAATCATTAACACCTTCAAAACGGTTTGTGAGTTTTTAAGCTTATTATCTTAACAACATGTTAATGACGTTCCTTTTTGTTACCTTGTTGGGTATTGTTAATTATAAAAAATGGAAAATAAACCGACAAAATTTGATACATTGTCTTATCATACAATCTAATATATGTATTTATCATTTGAGATGAAGAAAATCGTTGATGAAAGTATTATGGTGAGCATTTAACCATAATTAGCCGGATTATGTATCAAAAGATAATGAATCAGATACTGGTATATACGATCAACACGATATTATAATGATTGTATTTCGTAATTGTGGCCTCGTAGACCTAAGCATTTCGTATTGCATTTCTCGAAAATGAATATATTACACACACACACACAGAATGTAGACAATAAATAGACAAATATTATGTCAAAAAGTTGTTATTAAAAGCACATTCATATCAACTCGTCACACCAATATATATCCAAGAACCTGCTTAAGATGATTATATAAATGTATCCAGTATTATAAACTGCATGTGACATGACGTTATATAGATGAGAGAATTGTAAAAGCCTTCGCAATCTGTATCGATATATTGATATCATCACAATTGATTGATAAATCACGATAGTCATTGAATACATTTGTGTACTACGCATCCCCGGGCTCCCTATACACTTTGATAATAATAGTTATCAAAGGTACCAGGATTATCATTTAGTACGCCAGGCAGGCGTTTCGTCTACATAAGTCTCACCAGTGACGTTCATATCAAAATATTTATAAAGTCAAACAAGTACAAAGTTAAAGAGCATTAAGGATCCAAAATTCCATAAAGGTGTGCCAAATACGGCTAAGGTAATCTATGCCTAAGATAAGGAAATCCTTATTTTTTTTTTTTAAATTCAAAGTTTTATAAACAGGAAATTTATAGAAATGACCATACTATTGATATGTGTGTCATCACCGGAGTGTTGACTACTGGGCTGGTGATACCCGCGAGGTTGAAACGTCCACCACCAGTTTGAGTTGAGAAACCCCATTTTTTTTCTCTTCTCAATCGATTTATTAACTTCGAACAGCGGACTATGACTGTTGCCTTTATTTATCAACTTAAACTCTGCAGTGCAGTCTGGTTTATAATAAATATATTTTTTTTAATCGTATTAATTTCCTTCATAATCAAAAGCGTCGTTTATCATGCTCACATAGACCAATCCACGTTGAACTCATTTCGGGAAAACAAGCATCTTTTGCAATATTTAATATTTCCCAAATAATCTGTCTTCTAATATCAAAAAAATAATCAGAAAATGTTTACACCCAACTTGAAAGTACTTGTAAATAAAAATTGGTTGTTTTTCATTATCGAGTTTATACCTCGTTTTGACCAATTTTGTTAAAATATTTTGTAGGAATAGTCTTCCAATTCGGCAAATTGGTTGTTGTTTATTTAGAGACCCATGAGATTTTCAGTATTGTAAAATAACTGTCAAAATCAATCATTTGTACACCCCCTTATTTGTATTCCCTAATAAGTGTGTTTAATTTTACTTTTTCAACAATTAATTTACTTAATTTAAGTAATAATATTTAAGTTTGAAAATACAAGCTTCGTAGAAAATTACAAGATTTTATTGGAATAATTTATTTTTAAACTTTTCATTGAATTAAGATTAGTCTTAAACGTCTTCTCCTCATACAGTAACAATGACACGAGGAAACATTTTGTGTATACAATCTTGTTTTTAAATCTTTAGGTCGAACTAGTATGCTATGAATGTGATATTTAAGTGGTCTATCTTTGTTTGCAATCTTAAACCATCACAATAATACATAAAAAAAACAGACGATAGAATGACAGATTTTCCTTAAGTATTTCTAATGCGTATACAATGTCTATGTTTTTGTTGCTTAAGAATGTGGTAGAATTCGAATCGTTTGGAAATATGAGAATATAGATTGCAATCTACTTGTCAACAAATTTAACTTAACTCATCTGCTAAATATGTTGACAGATTATTCAGCACAATATCGATAAAAGGAAATAATTGAACAAAGAAAGATCATGAAAAGTATGTTTACGCTTCTATTATGTATATGACAGTTGTATGATTCATTCAACAGATTGATTGTACGCCTTCTTCCAAAATTGGATATGACTCTAGTTGCACGCTTCTGAAGCACAAGGAAAGTACATGGAACACTTAAACCAGTTATACGTGTGCTCAATCTTATTCCTATATTGAATATGTACTAATATATAACTTAATTAATCTAACACTCGTAACAGGTTTTGATAAAAAATTAGATGTGAAATGATTCATTTCGTTTCATTTTGAAATTTGAAAGCTCCAAATAATTTCTTCTGTCGAAAAGATTCACCAGCTTATTGATATGGGATATGACACTCGTTATCCCTTCGTTTGCTGTGTTTAAACCTATTATTGTTTCTTTTGATAAGGGATTTTATGTTTTAATTTTTTCTCGGAAGTCAGTATTTTTGTGACTATTTTTTAAAGAAGATTATTTCACAGTATTAAATTAAAAAAAAACTTAACATTAAATGAATACAACTTTCCGTTAGAAAAACACTTTCTACTAATTAGTCTTTTTCCTTCGTAATACGGTATTGCTAACTGTTCACTGGTAGCAATCCAATAGTCATATGATAGAGTAAAGATTAATAAAAACTGCCCATTTTGGATTTGAAGCATACGTTGGCCATATTCGCTTTTAAAACATGACATGTTGATGGTTCGTGCAGTAGGTAATGTCCAATATTGTTATTGTGATACCTGGTAATATGCTAGTGTGATTTCTTTTATACCACTGTACAATGTTAGGGGGAGGGGGAGGGTTGGTATCCCACTAACATGTTTGGCACCGCCATATAATATATGTATGTCCAATAGTTATCAAAAGTACCAGATTATAATTTCATACGCCAGACACGCGTTTCGTCTACATAAGACTCATCAGTGACGCTCAGATCAAAATAGTTAAAAAGCCAAAACAAATACAAAGTTGAGGAGCATTGAGGACCCAAAATTCCCAAAAGTTGTGCCAAATACGGCTAAGGCATTCTACTCCTGGGGTTAGAAAATCCTTAGTTTTTCGAAAATTCAAATTTTGTAAACCGAAAATTTATAAAATTGACCATATAATTGATATTCATGTCAACACCGAAGTGCTGACTACTGGGTTGGTGATACCTTCGGGGACGAAACGTCCACCAGCAGTGGCATCGACCTAGTGGTGTAAATAGTTATCAAAAGTACCAGGATTATAATTGTATACGCTAGACGCGCGTTTCGTCTACATAAGACTCATCAGTGACGCTCAGATCAAAATAGTTAAAAAGCCAAAACAAAAACATGGTTGATCCCATTGAGGACCCAAAATTCCAAAAAGTTGTGCCAAATACGTCTAAGGTATTCTACTCCTGGGGTAAGGAAATCCTTAGTTTTTCGAAAAATTCAATGTTTTGTAAACAGAAAATTTATAAAAATGACCATATAACTGATATTCATGTCAACACCGAATTGCTGACTACTGGGTTGGTGATACCCTCGGGGACGAAACGACCACCAGCAGTGTCAACGACCCAGTGGTGTAAATATTTATCAAAAGTACCAGGATTATAATTATTTACGCCAGGCGCGCGTTTCGTCTACATAAGACTCATCAGTGACGCTCAGATCAAAATAGTTAAAAAGCCAAAACAGATACAAAGTTGAAGAGCATTGAGGACCCAAAATTCCAAAAAGTTGTGCCAAATACGGCTAAGGTATTCTACTCTTGGGGTAAGAAAATCCTTAGTTTTTCGAAAAATTCAAAGTTTTGTAAACAGAAAATTTATAAAAATGACCATTCAATTGATATTCATGTCAACACCGAAGTGCTGACTACTGGGTTGGTGATACCCTTGGGGACGAAACGTCCACCAGCAGTGTCATCGACCCAGTGGTGTAAATAGTTATCAAAAGTACCGGGATTATTATTTTATACGCCAGACGCGCGTTTCGTCTACATAAGACTCATCAGTGAAGCTCAGATCAAAATAGTTAAAAATCCAAAACAAATACAAAATTGAGGAGCATTGAGGACCCAAAACTCCAAAAAGTTGTGCCAAATACGGCTAAGGTATTCTATCTCTGGGGTTGGTGATACCTTCGGGGACGAAACGTCCACCAGCAGTGGCATCGACCTAGTGGTGTAAATAGTTATCAAAAGTACCAGGATTATAATTGTATACGCTAGACGCGCGTTTCGTCTACATAAGACTCATCAGTGACGCTCAGATCAAAATAGTTAAAAAGTCAAAACAAATACATGGTTGAGGCCCATTGAGGACCCAAAATTCCAAAAAGTTGTGCCAAATACGTCTAAGGTATTCTACTCCTGGGGTAAGGAAATCCTTAGTTTTTCGAAAAATTCAAAGTTTTGTAAACAGAAAATTTATAAAAATGACCATATAACTGATATTCATGTCAACACCGAAGTGCTGACTACTGGGTTGGTGATACCCTCGGGGACGAAACGACCACCAGCAGTGTCAACGACCCAGTGGTGTAAATAGTTATCAAAAGTACCAGGATTATAATTATTTACGCCAGACGCGCGTTTCGTCTTCATAAGACTCATCAGTGACGCTCAGATCAAAATATTTAAAAAGCCAAAACAGATACAAAGTTGAAGAGCATTGAGGACCCAAAATTCCAAAAAGTTGTGCCAAATATGGCTAAGGTATTCTACTCTTGGGGTAAGAAAATCCTTAGTTTTTCGAAAAATTCAAAGTTTTGTAAACAGAAAATTTATAAAAATGACCATTCAATTGATATTCATGTCAACACCGAAGTGCTGACTACTGGGTTGGTGATACCCTTGGGGACGAAACGTCCACCAGCAGTGTCATCGACCCAGTGGTGTAAATAGTTATCAAAAGTACCGGGATTATAATTTTATACGCCAGACGCGCGTTTCGTCTACATAAGACTCATCAGTGAAGCTCAGATCAAAATAGTTAAAAATCCAAAACAAATACAAAGTTGAGGAGCATTGATGACCCAAAACTCCAAAAAGTTGTGCCAAATACGGCTAAGGTATTCTACTCCTGGGGTTGGTGATACCTTCGGGGACGAAACGTCCACCAGCAGTGGCATCGACCTAGTGGTGTAAATAGTTATCAAAAGTACCAGGATTATAATTGTATACGCTAGACGCGCGTTTCGTCTACATAAGACTCATCAGTGACGCTCAGATCGAAATAGTTAAAAAGCCAAAACAAATACATGGTTGAGGCCCATTGAGGACCCAAAATTCCAAAAAGTTGTGCCAAATACGTCTAAGGTATTCAACTCCTGGGGTAAGGAAATCCTTAGTTTTTCGAAAAATTCAAAGTTTTGTAAACAGAAAATTTATAAAAATGACCATATAACTGATATTCATGTCAAACACCGAATTGCTGACTACTGGGTTGGTGATACCCTCGGGGACGAAACGACCACCAGCAGTGTCAACGACCCAGTGGTGTAAATATTTATCAAAAGTACCAGGATTATAATTATTTACGCCAGGCGCGCGTTTCGTCTACATAAGACTCATCAGTGACGCTCAGATCAAAATAGTTAAAAAGCCAAAACAGATACAAAGTTGAAGAGCATTGAGGACCCAAAATTCCAAAAAGTTGTGCCAAATACGGCTAAGGTATTCTACTCTTGGGGTAAGAAAATCCTTAGTTTTTCGAAAAATTCAAAGTTTTGTAAACAGAAAATTTATAAAAATGACCATTCAATTGATATTCATGTCAACACCGAAGTGCTGACTACTGGGTTGGTGATACCCTTGGGGACGAAACGTCCACCAGCAGTGTCATCGACCCAGTGGTGTAAATAGTTATCAAAAGTACCGGGATTATTATTTTATACGCCAGACGCGCGTTTCGTCTACATAAGACTCATCAGTGAAGCTCAGATCAAAATAGTTAAAAATCCAAAACAAATACAAAATTGAGGAGCATTGAGGACCCAAAACTCCAAAAAGTTGTGCCAAATACGGCTAAGGTATTCTACTCCTGGGGTTGGTGATACCTTCGGGGACGAAACGTCCACCAGCAGTGGCATCGACCTAGTGGTGTAAATAGTTATCAAAAGTACCAGGATTATAATTGTATACGCTAGACGCGCGTTTCGTCTACATAAGACTCATCAGTGACGCTCAGATCAAAATAGTTAAAAAGTCAAAACAAATACATGGTTGAGGCCCATTGAGGACCCAAAATTCCAAAAAGTTGTGCCAAATACGTCTAAGGTATTCTACTCCTGGGGTAAGGAAATCCTTAGTTTTTCGAAAAATTCAAAGTTTTGTAAACAGAAAATTTATAAAAATGACCATATAACTGATATTCATGTCAACACCGAAGTGCTGACTACTGGGTTGGTGATACCCTCGGGGACGAAACGACCACCAGCAGTGTCAACGACCCAGTGGTGTAAATAGTTATCAAAAGTACCAGGATTATAATTATTTACGCCAGACGCGCGTTTCGTCTTCATAAGACTCATCAGTGACGCTCAGATCAAAATATTTAAAAAGCCAAAACAGATACAAAGTTGAAGAGCATTGAGGACCCAAAATTCCAAAAAGTTGTGCCAAATATGGCTAAGGTATTCTACTCTTGGGGTAAGAAAATCCTTAGTTTTTCGAAAAATTCAAAGTTTTGTAAACAGAAAATTTATAAAAATGACCATTCAATTGATATTCATGTCAACACCGAAGTGCTGACTACTGGGTTGGTGATACCCTTGGGGACGAAACGTCCACCAGCAGTGTCATCGACCCAGTGGTGTAAATAGTTATCAAAAGTACCGGGATTATAATTTTATACGCCAGACGCGCGTTTCGTCTACATAAGACTCATCAGTGAAGCTCAGATCAAAATAGTTAAAAATCCAAAACAAATACAAAGTTGAGGAGCATTGATGACCCAAAACTCCAAAAAGTTGTGCCAAATACGGCTAAGGTATTCTACTCCTGGGGTTGGTGATACCTTCGGGGACGAAACGTCCACCAGCAGTGGCATCGACCTAGTGGTGTAAATAGTTATCAAAAGTACCAGGATTATAATTGTATACGCTAGACGCGCGTTTCGTCTACATAAGACTCATCAGTGACGCTCAGATCGAAATAGTTAAAAAGCCAAAACAAATACATGGTTGAGGCCCATTGAGGACCCAAAATTCCAAAAAGTTGTGCCAAATACGTCTAAGGTATTCAACTCCTGGGGTAAGGAAATCCTTAGTTTTTCGAAAAATTCAAAGTTTTGTAAACAGAAAATTTATAAAAATGACCATATAACTGATATTCATGTCAACACCGAAGTGCTGACTACTGGGTTGGTGATACCTTCGGGGACGAAACGACCACCAGCAGTGTCAACGACCCAGTGGTGTAAATAGTTATCAAAAGTACCAGGATTATAATTATTTACGCCAGACGCGCGTTTCGTCTACATAAGACTCATCAGTGACGCTCAGATCAAAATAGTTAAAAAGCCAAAACAGATACAAAGTTGAAGAGCATTGAGGACCCAAAATTCCAAAAAGTTGTGCCAAATACGGCTAAGGTATTCTACTCTTGGGGTAAGAAAATCCTTAGTTTTTCGAAAAATTCAAAGTTTTGTAAACAGAAAATTTATAAAAATGACCATTCAATTGATTTTCATGTCAACACCGAAGTGCTGACTACTGGGTTGGTGATACCCTTGGGGACGAAACGTCCACCAGCAGTGTCATCGACCCAGTGGTGTAAATAGTTATCAAAAGTACCGGGATTATAATTTTATACGCCAGACGCGCGTTTCGTCTACATAAGACTCATCAGTGAAGCTCAGATCAAAATAGTTAAAAATCCAAAACAAATACAAAGTTGAGGAGCATTGAGGACCCAAAACTCCAAAACGTTGTGACAATACGGCTAAGGTATTCTACTCCTGGGGTTGATGATACCCTCGGGGACGAAACGTCCACCAGCAGTGGCATTGAACCAGTGGTGTAAATAGTTATCAAAAGTACCAAGTCAGGAGTCTGTAATTCAATCGTTTTTTTGTGTGGTGCATAATTATTTACCGTTCACTTTTTTTTTACATAAATTAGGCCGTAAAGTTTCTCTTTCGAATCGGTTGACATTGACATTTTGGGGACTATTACGATAGGGTGATGGTCGAAGGACGTACGGTGACCTAATAGTTAAAAATTTGGGTGTCATTTTGGTCTCATGTGGAGAGTTGTCTCATTTGCAATCATACCAAGTCTTCTCTTTTTTTATATTCAAGCAATGAATATTTTCTCTAAAAATCTGGTACGTAATTAGACAGGTAAATACTATCGTCAAAGCATTTCGTGATTTTCAGAAACGCAGTTATGAGTTGGAAAACATGTATAGAACGCCAATAATGTCACGTAAAATTTAATCGGTAAAACCATTTTACTAATACAAATCTAATTTTAGAGAATATTTGTTTAAATATATTTAAGGAATGACTGTAATATGTTTTCTGTCTATGAAGAAATAACATAAAAAATTTGATGCACACTAAATAACGCGCGTAGCGGGTTATTTAACAGTGTGCACCACATTTTTTATGTTATTTCGAATAGACAGATCAAATATTACAGCCATTTCTTATATTTTATTCTAAATTCCATTTTAAACCGTAGAAAACCATAACAAAAAACGTTGATGACGTCACGGTCACATAACTAAATTATGTCTATAGGCTTATACCAAAATAACGTCAGCCAATCAGAAGACGCGTTGCATCAAAAATTAAATTACTGGTATTGTAAAATGCGGAATAAAAGGAACGATCCTATATGGCATGAAATGAAATCGAATCTATACAATCCCTTGAAAAATGTTAAACATATTATATACAGGATCAATGTGTTCTTGATTCCGACTGTACATGTACATAGCTCTTGCTAAAGTCGGGTCCCATTTTGTGTGTGCCTGATGCACATATACCCAGTATCGTACAGTCAAAATTGGGATGGTAAATCGTATGCGTCGTGTAGAGATAGGCCGAAATAGTCTAAAAAAAATATGAACTCTTGCAGCAACCATGGAAAGGGTATTTGGTTGGACTGATGCAAGGAAAAAATATGTCCCAATCCAATTTTCTCTAATTTTCCAGTTGATTTTTGAATTTACACGAACTTCACTGGACATAAAAAAAGAGTCAATAAATGTATTTGTTGATTCTGCATCTGCCAAACAAGGATAAGACAAGATAACACAATATTAAAACATTCAAACACAATCTTTAGCATAATGTATTAATTGAATGTATTGACTTTTCAGAGATATGGAGTAACATTTTATAAAATTATCTGTATGATTTATTTAATAATATTCTAGTCTAAATAAATGTTGCAAAATAATTATAGAGTTTTGTCACTTAAACCTACGGGTGAATTGTAGGTGTGAAATTGCTCTAAAACTTAAATTTTTAATTTGGCTTTTTTGAAATATTTGAAATAATCTCCTCGAGACATATCCTTTGCACGTTGTTGTTGTTGTTGTTGTTGATACGGCGTAAAGTCAACAACAACAAATCAGTAGGTAAATTATTTAAATTTTCATCTTTTAAGGTGGCATATTTAAGTAATGAAGACAAACTTTGATGGACATCTTAATACTACTTACTGTCCTTCAGGTATGTATAATATAACAATAACACATCTTATATAATTACTATAGAAAGCTCTTTCTTCTCTTCCCTTTTATTCCTTCCTAAAATGCAAATTTAGTTTACCATGATGTGTTTATATCTGCTACTTGATTTCATGTCAATTAATGGTTCCATGATCATCGAAATGGAACAGTAATCAATCAGTACATTTTCAAACTAATTTAATATCACTAGGTGCCTGGTAACAAATTTTTCAAAAATTGTCCGTTTATAAATGTGGAAATTATTAAGAAACTAAGGTTTCAACTCCCTCAGGCAAAGTTATCTTTAGATGAATTTAGCTATCAGTTTTATGTATTTTTGTCATATAGCTCTTCGACAGTTTCGATACTTATACATCCTCGGATTTCAAATGCTTGGCTTTGAGCGTATCTGATGAAGATACAGTCAGAAAAGCGCTTCGGACGCATTGCAATTTTTAAACGTGTTGTTTTCAATATTTTAGTGGTTGTGGTTTCTAAGCGTTTTTCGTTTTATATATAGATTACACCGTTGGTGTCCTATTTGAAATGTTTTACACTAGTCATTATTGGCCCTCCTTATAGCTTGCTGTTCGGTGTGATCTAAGGTTCCGTTTTAAAGGCCGTATTTTGACCTCTAATTGTTTTAAGGTTATGGTTGTCTTACTGAATACTCGCTTCTGGCAAATCAAATTATATGCTTGGTACCTTTGATAACTAATGACATTCAAACCCCTTGTTTTCTTAAATATGTATTCACATTGTGTCTTGCTTCAAATTTATTCGTTCAGTGTATGTTGTCTTGTTCTTATTACTATATATATATATATTTATTACGATAAACCATTAAACACAAAGTAGCAAGCTATTAGGGTCCCCAATAACGACTAGTGTAAAATCATTCAAACATAAAATCCAACGGTCTTATCTACATTAAGAACGAGAACCACTTAAACCACACCAACAAACGATTACCTCTGAACATCAGGTCCCCGACTTATGACGATGCATAAACAGATGCAGCGGGTGTTCACATTCAAAAAGACACATACCTTCATACTACCTGAACATTTGTGTAACATCACAACATAAAAGAGGGACGAAAAATACCAAATGGATAGTCAAACTCGTAAATCGGGAATAAACTGAAAAGGCCATGGCTAAAAAGGAAAAAGACAAACAGACAAACAATAGTACACACGACATAACAAAGAAAACAAAAGAAAAAACAACACGAACCCCACCAAAATTTAGGGGTGCTAAAAAGACACACTTAAAAATATCAATTTAAATGGCGTATGATGACTCAATTAATTTTATAGTGTGTCTTCCTATTTTAATGAGTAAATATGATAATATTATAGTGTGTAATTTTATAGTGTGTCTTTCTATGTTAATGCGAAAATCGACATTTACATTATGTTCATGTAAAATCCAATGTTCCTTACTCCAGAAGGGCAGGATAAATTATCCTACTGGAATTGAATTATGATTCTTATTGAACTAAATGTATTCATATCTAGTATTATAACTATATAATTTTAATTGTTCACCTCTGTAAAGTTCAAATTTTTTCAACATCGTACGTTCGTCTTTTATTCACATATAGATTTTTCTTACCATAACTTTCTATTTGTTTTAAGATAAATATATTTGAGGTAGAATTTCAACAAAAAATGGCATTCCTAAAGAACTAAATGTGCGCCGAACTTCTTCTTAATTTTATAAAAGTCTGAGTAACTTCAGACACATCTAATAACAAAAAAAGGAGACTACACTTAAATATGACAGATAATTGAATTTACAATTCATATATATTGACTACGTTATTTCTCTCTACACTATAAACAATGGTTGTTTCTAATTAATATTTCCTTTAGAACTAGAATTGATGAATCGGAGGACACAGCGACCTCCGTGGCATTTATAGACTAACATCTTGAGTTTGAATGAAGCGCTATAAAATCAGGATTAATCCAACATTTTGTACATTTGAGAATGCATGTACCAAGTCAGGAATATGACAGATCTTGTCAATTCGTTTTTATGTGTTTTGTCATTTTATTTTGCCATGTGATGATGGATTTTTCTCTGAGTTCAGTATTTTTGTTATTTTACTTTTTTTATAAGCAGTCAACTCAATACTAGAATATTTTGCACGCGGCACTATCTTATTCTAATATAATAAATGTCCCACCTTAGAAGCAATACACCAACTGCACTTGAATACGGGATAACATCTCCCAATTCACGTGTGCAAGAGCCTTCAGCTGATTCTCACAAAACTCATAAATTCCTGAGCCAATTAAAAAGTTGATAAACCAGGTTTATGTGAACACGTCTGTTTCAACAACATATTACTGTTTTTATAAGGTGTTGGAACTTTGGATTTGGCTATTTAACAAAGGGCTTTCCGTTTTACATTGTCTTTGCAGTTCGTTTTTTTGTTGTTGCTATTTTACTTTTTACTCATACCTGACAGTTATTAATAGTGCATCTGTAGCGTACGTAAATATGATTACTAATTTCAAATCAATAAAAACCGTACAAGATCAAACAGAATTCTCAAGGATGAGTAAATTGAACTTTCTGATAAACGATGCGTATGGCCATTAAATCATCAGACACAAGTTTATTTTACTATATTGCATAGTTTTTGTTGTATATCTTAATTTGAATGAACTGCAATAAAGCGAAATTTAACAAAAATGAAATATTTTAACAATCATTCCGTCAGACAAAATTCCAGAAATGTTTAACAGAGTCACATTAACTGACTCCATTAGAGTTGAATAACATGATAGGATCTGCTTACCTTTCCGGAGCACCTATAATCACTACAGTTTTGGACGGAGTTAGTCTTTTGTTTTCTATGTTATGTAGAGTGTACTATTAATTGTCTATCTGTCTTATAATTTTTAACCTTGGCGTTGTACATTTATTTTCGCCCCTCTTTAAGTAACATTCGTAATCTTGAATATGTTGCAGCTCTATTTACGGAATTAATTCATTACATTTCTTTCGAAATAAGAAAAGTGTTTAAAAAAAAAAAAAAAATGATGGAACTTATATTCAATATAATATAAAAGAGAAGATGTGGTATGATTGCCGCTGAGACAACTCTCCGCAAGAGACATAATGACACAGAGATGAACAAGGCTGTACAAATTTGTATTAGTTTTGGGGTACCAACTGTTTTAAAAGAAGGACGAAATATTCCAGAGGGAGAGTCAAACTTGAGCGCCATTGATGTGTCTGTAAATGTGTATCTGATAAATGAACATGGAACGCTGGTGATGTGTGCGTCGGATACAATACATATCAAAAGTAAAATCACCAAAAAAACTAAACTCCGAGGAAAGTTCAAAAAGAAAAGTTCCTTATCAAATCAAATTCACATCAAACGAATGGATAACAGCTGTCGTATTCCTTATGTAGACAATTGAGAATTGAACTTGGTTTAATAGCTAGCTAAATCTCTCTAATTTGCTTAATATATTTATAAATATAGAATTATAAATTTTGTAGATGGTGCCATTAATTGGTGCATACGAGTTCATCTGTCCATCGCAGTCACACTGGAATCTTCGAGCAAAATCCATGTGTAAGCAAACAACAAACTATACTTGCTTATTTGACATTAACTTTCAAATAAATGTATACAGAGATAGATGTTACAGACCTAGAATTTTAGGTCCTGGTAAGTTATTTTTATGAATATTTGTTCTGTTTGGTCATGATGGTAGCATGTCAAGCTTTTTTCAGTTATGAACTTTATTTGTCTTTTGACTTATAATTAAACAGAAATTGTCTTCAATACATGGCTATTAGTATTAACTTTATATTTGTCATTTACATAATATAACTTAGTAGTGAAAGTATAATATCGAGTTTTGAATTGACAAACTACAGATATAGCAGAGTATAACTAAAATAAATAAAAACCTTTATTAAAGTAACTTGACCTAAATATTCATGTATATCATGTATATTAACCACTTTTATTTTATTTTTACAGGATATAAATACGTCTTTCAACCGAACTTAAACAGAGCATCATGTAGTGGTAATCGATATCAGCCTTTTAATTTTGAGACAGTTGGCTATAGTGACTGCACCTTTAAAAAATCACTTTGCAGCAGTTTAGGTCAGACGACGTATGAAAACGGCGACACTACGGTCGACAGAAAATGTATATGTAATACCGATAGAGGATATACTTTTATCATGAACTCGACAAAACAATGTTACTGTAATCCTTCAACTGAAGATTGCTCCTGCTATCTCGGAATGAACCCATACAACGAAACGGTCAGACTAGAAGGTTAAGTACAATTATCCTTTTTTCACGATTTAAAAATCATCAATAATTAATTTTGCTTGTTTATTAAAAATCCGATTCGGTTAAGCGAATTTGATTATCTGTATTGATAGAAAAAGACGATCTTTATAACTACTGGTGCTATTCCATTGCTGTTACCGATTAACATTTAGTCCCTGGGATATTTGAAGCACTTATTTTGTATTAATTTCGATAAGTCTTGATACGTTGATTGTATATAAATGTTATGTATATGGACATGTTGAATTATTCGAACTACTAAAATTTATTGAAACGGGCGTACGGAGTATCACATTAAAACCTGATATACTTGATAATTTCAATTAATTCGCAACATGTTTATTGTTCCTGTTTTAGCTTTACGTCAGGAATCCAGTCTGTGCATGTATTTGTTCCTGACTTTAAATTGCCTTTTATTTGTCTTTATGTTGTCATCTTAAAGTCTTTATGTTTACCCCTATCTGTCTCTATGTTGTCCTCTTTCTGTCTTTATGTTGCCCTCTAACTGACTTTATTTTACCCATTTATAGTCTTTAAGATGATATGTTATGTTTTCTTCTAACTGTTTTTATGTTGGGTTGTAATTGTCCTCTTGCTGTCTTTTGTTGATCCCGAAATGTCAGGAGGCTCCCATATCCTGCCTTTGTCTTTCTCTCTTACTGTCTTTATGTTGCTCTCTAACTGCCTGGTGTGGCCCTCTTATTGTCTTTATATTTTCCTTTAACTGTCTTGATATTACCCCTTTACTGTTTTATTATATTTCGTTTCTGTATGTGTTACAATTTAATGTTGTGTTGTTCATGTTGTTGTTCTCTTATATTTGATGCGTTTCCCTCGGTTTTGGTTTGTTACCCGGATTTTTTTTGTTTGTCTTAATCGATTGATTAGTTTCGAACAGCGGTATACTACTGTTGCCTTTAGTTATGTTGTACTCGTTCTGTAATAAAGCTTCCCTCAAATGGTCCTAATATGTTTCTCTTGCAGTATTTATGTTGCCCACGTGCTGTAACTATGTTGCCCTCTGACTGTCTTCAGTTGGCCTCTAACTGTCTTTATGTTACCCTTTATCTGTGTTTGTGTTGCTCCCTGACTGTGTTTAGGTTGCTCTCTTACTGTGGCATGATGTAGCGATTTAACTGTCTTTGTATTTCCCTTTGACAGTTTTTTTGTTGCCCTTTGACTATCTTTAAAAGAGGGACGAAAGATACCAAAGGGACAGTCAAACTCATAAATCTAAAACAAACTGACAACGCCAGGTCTTGAAATGAAAAAGACAAACAGAAAAACAATAGTGCACATGTCAGAACATAGAAAACTAAAGAATAAACAACACGAACCCCACTTAAAACAAGGGGTGATCTTAGGTGCTCCGGAAGGGTAAGCAGATCCTGCTCCCCATGTGGCATCCGTCGTGTTGTTTATGTGATCACAAATTCGGTAAATAGTCTAATTCGGTAGGTCACATTCATGAAAGGAAAGGGGATTGTAGTTACGACGTTAGGAACGTATCCGATATCATTTGTGAAACGGCTATTCCATAACGGTCAACCAATTCGTGATGGCGTCCGTTAAATTTACGAAGGGATGATTTCAACTTCACCATTTGGAACTCTTGGTTTAATAGCTTCCTTGTGAGCAGTAACCCTCTATCAAGAAAATCATGATATGAAATGCAAGCACGGGAATATCGTATCAATTGGGAGATATATAACCCGTATGCAGGTGCTGCTGGAATGGTGCTACTAAGAAATGGAAAGTTCACAATTAGAAAGCTGAAATCATCTTTTTTGTCGTAAAGTTTTGTTTTCAAACGACCCTCATTATTAATTTCTAGATGTAAGTAAAGATATCAAGCCGACTTAACTGTATCTGTAGTATCCTTTATCTCCAATTCGATTGGATAGAGTCGTTCCACATAGTCACCAAATTTTGAATTGTTTAGTGAAAGAACGTCATCTATATAGCGGAAAGTAGATTTAAAGGATATTGCTTACTTCTTATCTTCCTTCCTAAAACGTTCCTGCATGCAGTCAGCCTCATAATAATAAAGAAACAAGTCGGCAAGTAGAGGGGCACAGTTTGTTCCCATTTGGATGCCGACAGTCTGTTGAAAAACACGTCCTCCGAAGGTAACAAATATGTTATCAATCAAGAAATCAAGCATCTTGATAATATCGGTTTCAGAGAAGTTGTTGTTTGAATCAGAGTGATTCTTTACAAAGTAGGATGTATCCCTCCCAAAGACAAGATACCTGTATCTACGTTGGCCATTCTTTTTGATGAAGCAAAGTAATACCAACTCTTTCAATTTGTCTTTTAGTTTGGAATGTGGAATACTTGTGTAAAGAGTAGAAAAGTCAAATGTTTTAATACTATTACAAGATGAAAGAGAGTTAGATTGTATGTACTCTAAAAGATCTTTGGAATTTTTAAGTATCCACTTCTGATTCACGCCACCTCTAGAATAGGCAGTTTCACAATAACTTTGAAGCCCGTCTTGATTGCTGATAAAATAGATGTTAATAATTTAGAAAGAGGTTTCGTGGAGCACTTGGAAGACCCAGCAATATACCGTTGTTTATAAGGACACTTTTGTAGTTTTGGTATCCAATATAGTGATGGAAGATCCAGTTCTTCATCTTTGTTTGAAATACCAAAGGAACAAAGAACAGACCTATGATTATCCAGGATTTCCTCTTTGGTAAGTGTCGTGAGGGTATATGTTGAGTTTCCAAGTGAATTGTCTATACCTAATTCGTTTATCAAGCAATTAATGTAATGGCTTTTACAGACAAAAACGATGTTATTTGGGGCTTTGTCTGCGGGGACAACAACATATTTATCATGGAGGTCGGATAGGAGTTTATCAACATTTGGGTCTTTAAAGATTGACGTAGCATGGGCATTGATGGACCCATTCAGTTTCTTAATTCTGATTTGTATTAACGACCTCACTGCCTTAATCCATTCGGATAGTGTCTACGTCTTCCTTCTCGCGCTTAGCCCATTGCCTGGCATAATCCTCGACTGAATCCATCAAAATTTTAAAGTTGTATTTCCAATTGATGGATTCAGCCTCACGATATTTCGGACCTTTCGATAACACATTTAGTAGAGAAGTGTTATTAACAATGTTAAGGTCACCGGTAATAACGTGGCCAGCAGGATTATATGTGAATTGGGAACTAGCACAAGTGCAATCAGGAAGTTTAGACTTGAAGTCGTCAATATCGAGATCCTGCAAAACGCGTTTGTAATTGAAAATTTTAGTTGCAATAGGTTTGGTATAGGTATAAGAAATTATTGGTACAGACTGGTTCCTTGAAATAAGGAGGTATTTTCGATTGAACTAATTTATGATGAAGGATATTGCCTAGGTTGACGCCATCGATACCTTTGTTGGCAAAGGAAATATTTTTTCTCTTTTCATCTTTTCCAATGCGAACTGGCTTGAAAAGTCTGTGACTTGCAATATCCGAAATCATAGCTTGAAGTTTGTATTGGTTTGAATGCGGGTTTATAACAGTGGATTTCAAACATAAATTGAACAGAAAATGAAGTTTTGAAAGGGGTAATGAATAAAGTTTCGTGCGAATGTGATGAATACCTAACGGTATTTATTGTGGCCCATGACTCTTTCAGTTGCAATCAACATTTCCGCGACCATATAATGCAATTGGCATAACTGCTGGTAGGATATTGTAGATGTTGTGCAATTTAATATGTTACTGACCATTATAACTGATGGACAAAGTTATGCATGTGTGTGCCACTTACATAAAAGGAACTTTTTATTTTACAGATACAAAATGCTATCAAGAAATAAAATTGACAAGAGGCCCCTACTCAGTAGATATGTGAGTCATTGGTTATATATCAAACTGTATTACTTTGTTACGTCCTTTTATTATTACTAATAAATTCAAATGCACCAATGTACTATATATTGTTTCATTAAATATATCTGAATATTATAAATCTCAGTTGTCATGATTTGCAAATAAATATTGACTCTAATGATTGAATCTGTTAATAAACAAATACCAAGAATATAATGGCTTTGTATTTCTGTTAACGACGAAAAGTTTCAGTAACTTCATAAACAACATTCTTTGAACTTTTGTGTTATTCATAAAATAAATTCTGATGATATGAATATTTTTTTAAATGTTTTGTACGATCTATGTTTTAGTAACCGTGGATATGTTTTTTATAGGTTTAATATATCGCGGACAATACAGATACACGAGTTTGACAACTACAAATACAACATCAACCATCTTCAAACCGGTAAGTTTATTTCTGATATACAAAGGGTCAATCAAAACTCATAAAGTAATTTTAAAACCGTTTAACTGTTGTTTTGTACGGAAGTGTGTCACTTGATTGAAAGAGGTAGAAACAAATCAAATTAAAATTTGGAAGCTTTGATTGTTTCCAAATAAATTATTACACATGATACAAACTGGGCTGATCATTCGTTTATTAATGTCAAATATATATTAAGCACCAAAAAAGATTTGATATAGCTACTTTTTTCGCCCCTCAAATATTAGATATATAAGATCAACCAAAATGTATCCCTCAGATAGTCATTAGACATGCGACTATAAATTATATTTGGATTACGGTTTCATACTTCTTCTTTGACTATTAATGACGTTAAAATACTAAATCCCTGTGATGTGTTTTAGTCGATTTTAGTCTCTGATGCATGATTTTTTACTATTAATTGGTTTTGGCTTTTAACTAGCTGTCAGTAACTGCGAGTACTCTCAAATCGTATTTTCTTGTTCATTCGACCTGTTGATACTGTTTATAATGCTTTTTTGTCATTTTTTATTTATATGGATCTTGTCTGTATACCAGCTTGGATTATTTGTAATATCTTCAATTTTTCACTTATTCTTACAACATTTGTATAAACTTCAAGATTATAAAAAACCGTTTTTTTTCTAAAGTGAACATTGATTGGTTAAATATTTCTCAGTGTGTTTGAATTTGTTTGTTAGCCTTTGGTCATGAATGTTTGTCTCTAATATTTAATTAACTGTGCATTTGTATTCAGATATCGCAGATCAAATTTATTCGTGCATTGTGTAATCATACGTTTTTTGATTGAGTTAAGTCTGCCAATTGATATTTTATCGTATGTTTTTCTATGTTGTGATGTTATGCTATTGTTTCAGAAAAAGGGAGAAGGTTTGGGCCCATTAAAACGTGTAATCCCGCTGCAAATGTTTGCACCTGTCCTAAGTCAGGAATCTGATGTACAGTAGTTGTCGTTTGTTTATGTAATATATACGTGTTTCTCGTTTCTCCTTTTGTTTATATAGATTAGACCGTTGGTTTTCCCGTTTGAATGGTTTTACACTAGTAATTTTGGGGCCCTTTATAGCTTGTTGTTCGGTGTGAGCCAAGGCTCCGTGTTGGAGGCCGTACTTTAACCTATAATGGTTTAATTTTTAAATTGTTATTTGGATGGAGAGTTGTCTCATTGGCACTCACACCACATCTTCCTATATCTATTAATTCTGTTAGCTCAAAAACGCAAAAACCGCCAACGTAGTCTAATTTTGAGATCAAATCATTTTTTTAGAAATGAACAACAGCTGTTCAAGTCTTTTCGAAATATAATAATTCATCAAAGGTACTAAGATTATTATTTATGACGCCAAACACGCGTTTCGTCTGCATAAGACTCATCAGTGACGCTCATATCAATTTTTTTATAAAGCCAAACAAGTACAAAGTTGAAGAGTGTGAAAACTATCTTTTGCTTTCTGACCTTTCTACGAGTGTTAAGTTTATATTGACCCGTGTATTCATTAATAAGGTTAACATAATTTAAATATGATGGCAAATTATTTTCGTCAATCATATGGGTTTCAAACATGACTATAACAGCTCATTAAACTTCAGTTTAAAAAAAAATCTTGAAAAATCATGTATAACACATTAATACTACCAAACTACAGGACATAGGATACATTCTTTTATACTCTTTGAAAAAATAAGAGTTTGCAATCTGTAATCATAGAGCAAATCATGTTATGGACCAGTTTTTGTTTATGTTCTATTTTACGATCGAAGCATGGTAAACGATGTTGTGGTATTCAATAAGAACTGATAATAACATACTTAACGTTGTTTATCACATTTATGATAATTTATAAGATTTATTTGTGACCCAAACCGACCAGTATGCTGCCCATTGTGTCAACAGTATTCGATACTTGTGCTAACATAAACTGACAATCAAACGAAGCTATGCATAATATTTCCTTAGTTTACCACTGGTTTTATTAATTACTACTTTGAAGCGTTATTAATATATCATGATTGCATAATTGAGTTTCAAAATTATGACTTTAAATGATTCTTTTAATTATCAATGATTATCGAACATGGAATCGAGACACCTAAATTAAACATTTAAATAGCTTATGATTTCAATAAATAGTTAAGATAACAGTCTTTGTATATAAGATTATTCATTTATTCAAAATTGGAAATGTGAATGTAACTAAATACAAAACGCTTTCAACAGGTTTTCTTCTAATTTCAGATAAATATCGTATCGAAGCAGCTAAATTGGTTTTGATGTTGTCATTAGCACACGGTTAGTACGTTATCATTATTTATATATGAACAATTTAGTTAAACAAATTTTCTTGTTCTGCTCTACTTTTTATTCATTATGTTTGTGTAAAGATTATCATAGATTTTCAATGAATGGTCCATACGGCAATGCTCGTTTACAAAGCTTTAACGTATCGCTCGTGTTAAAATATTCAGCGTAAAGAGCTAACCGTAATAAAAAAAGTTTAACTAAAAGCTTTTTCGAACACTTTCAAACGTCTTTTATTTATACTATGAAAACATTTTTAAATTGGTATATGTTATGCATTTCCTTCTAGTATCGTGATTGCATCCGTTGCAACAGTTCAAACATAATATAAGTTTAAAGTTTTAAGTTAGTTTGTAAAAATACTATTACCGCTCATATTACATTGGTTTGTCCAGTTCATCATTATTGAACGTCTTTAACATTACTGTGGAATTAGCATTTATTATATAACAAATCTTGCACCAAAATATATGCATTCTAAAACTTTACCATAACACTTCCTACATCTGTGAACACTCATCCTTGGCGATGTTATAAATTCTTTTTGGAGTGAAAAAGAAATTGTACCGCGAGTGACACTATTTTATCAACCAACTTCTACATTTCTTAGGGGTAGTTCAAATTAAATATTAGAAAATAAGTTCATATAATAAGCTGAATGCTGTATACAATTAATAATTAACCATCAATGAAACATATAGAATGAATTGAAAGACAACGTTAAAAAAAACTTATTATGCAAACAGATGCAATCGAAATATGATTTTATATAATGACAAACTGAGCTAAATAATAATGTAAGAGGCAATACACTATATGGAAACAAGCTTAGAACTTATTGACTTCTAAAAAGCAGTTTACTTAGATAATTACATTTTGCAGAGTAATTTCAAATATTGAAATTATAACGAAATTCCGTATCAGTGCTCATGATTTGAAAATTGAGAGGGTAAGGTACAAAAATCTGCCAGCATCAGACCATATCTGTAAACTTTCAAATATTCGTCCTAATTTTTTGTACAGTTTACAAATTTTAGAAGGTTACGATATAAAATTACAGTTTATTAGGCTAACTTCTTTTGAAGATAATTTTTTTACTTCAGAAACTCGGAGGATTATTGATAAATTTATCCTCTTAAGATATTTTATTTTACTTCAGAAACTCGGAGGATTATTGATAAATTTATCCTCTCATATGAAAGTTTCCTTAAATTATAAATAGTTGTAGTAATGCCCAGTTAGTTTATTGTTCTGTTCCTTGTGGGCGCTGTGATTAGCAATACAATATTTGTTTTTTGTTTGTTTGTACAGCAACAACAACAAAAAACACAACAAAAAAACAAAATAACTGCGCTTGTATTACTGTCCTCAACCTCTTAGTCGCAGTAAGATTTTTAGACGGAGCAAAAATTATCATCAAATTTCAAGTTGAGTGGGTTTTACATATCAAATAAACCACACTTTCTAAATGTGATTGAATTGAATAATAATTTAAAGTCTATTCAATAAACACTGCCGTTGAAATATTCAATTAAAACCGAGGTATTATTTATAAATCGTATAACATGTATAAACTTTAGCGATATCCGTGATCTTATTTTCTGATAAAAGGATTTTGCAAGAGATTCTTAACAAAATTTATTTCCCGTAGGTCTAATAATGACGTACACATAAATCAATAATGGAAAACTTAGTATATTTCCTTCTTTGAAAGTTATAGGTACGCAAATGATTTCCTATTGAATTCTATAAGTGTATACGAAATATACATCCACTCAACCATCGCCAATGTGCCTGTCTATACGCTGGTTTAACATTCCGTAAAAGAATGTCGATTAACAATTTTGAGATTACACTATTGAGTTCTATTTTGCAGAAAATGACAAATCTATCTTTAGCATGAAACCTTCATTTTTTTTTATTTTGCAGGCTTTGTTTGTATTATTTTACTGATAATCCGGAGAAAATTGGGGCGATGTATCAAAATACCTAGTAGTAAGTGCATACAACATATACATGTATTTGCTTATACTTAACTAAATATAGTAAGATGTGGTATGAGTGCCAATGAGACAACTCCTTGTTTTCAAAATTATAATAGGGAACATAATAAGAAAAATTGGTTTATTTATACAATTATATAATGAGACAACTCTCAATCCAAGTCACAATTTATAAAAGTAAACCAGTATTGTCTGTATAAGTTAATTGCTTCTAATCTAATGAAATAATTTAATGCACATCACGGATAAGAACACATGTTCGATTACTGCCATATCCGGACCCAGATGACAGTTTGTTAATCCCTAAATGATCGTTACAAGAAAAAAGAAGAAAAAAATGATTTACAAGCTTTAAAATTCGAAAAGTGACTCTAGCAGTTGGATAAAAGACACCAAATGCAAATCACAAAATGATATAGTTCAACTAAAATCCGCGAATATTATTTTTAATCCAAATTGTATTTAAAAAAAATTGAAAAAAATGTAATTATTTCAGTTTGGGCACTGCTTATGGAAGAACATTTGTATCTTTAAGGGCATACGATACAGTTTTAATCCCATTATGTAATTTTGATGAAAATTTGCAAATAGACAATTTTTTTACCTGCTCAAATCAAATATGACCTAAAAAATATACATGTACCATCATGTGATTCTTTTTGTTTAAAATTTCAGATATTTTCATTAAAAGTTAAATCGGTTTGAATGATAATAATCAGTCGGAAAATGCATCTTTTCTAGATATGTCACAGTTTGACGTCGCGAAATTAACATTTTACGTTAGCAACGGTATAACCTCTCTTGTAACTGTATCGTATACCCTACAATGATAATTGTAAAAGTTATTCTGTGTTTGTATTTCCTCAAACTTTCAAAATTGCGTATTTGATGACATTATAAATCATATCTCACAGCAATTTATCCATCTCAAAAATATTCATGCAGTGGTATGTTCTACATTGTTGTTTTAGCTTGAATAGGAACATATGTAACGTATACTATTGTTAATTACTTCAGCATAATACGTACGCATACTTTCAATATCTTAGTTCAAAAGTGCATGTTTTTAATACAATTTATATATCTCCCATTCTACATGTTCAAACAAGCCAAAGAAATAATATCAGGAATATATTGTGTATGTTTTAAGGATATAACCCAAGATCAATGAATATATTAGTTCATATTCGATGGAATGGGAAAATTAACATACTAACGTTGACATGTTTATTTTCGTTCAATCTGATTGTATGTTGTAAAATTGTCAGCAATTTTTTTTTCTAAGACTATTAAAATTTCTGTATCGTTTTATTCATCACCATGATCACATTCCAGAAATAAACTTATTTCAGTTTTGCCAGATGCCATAAACCAATTATCAGAAGAAGATAAAATCAGGTACACTAATCTTATTAAAACTTAAAAAACTGAAAAGAGGTATTTTGTAAGAACTATGATAGTTGGTAAGGAATCGGTTGGAAAAACGTGCCTCTTGAGAAGATTATTGAAGGAAGACATAGCCGATGTCACTAGTACAGATGGTGTAGATATTGCTGTTCGTAGATGTAAAATCAACATAAAAAATGGAAAATGGATAATCGGAAAAGGTGAATAGAAACTAAGTTTAAAAAAAAAAATATATGATTGCAAATCAGACAACCCTCCAAAAGATACCAAAATGACACAAATACAAAGCTATAGGTCACCATACGGCCTTCAACAATGATCCTCGGAATGTAAAAGAATTTAACTTTTTTAAGTGGTGACATATAATGAATATAAATTTACCAATCGAAAATCAATCATTGAAAATACATATAGATTCGCGGTTATTATTAAATGTCAATTGTGTTCTTGGAAGTAACAGTAGGATTTTCAGAAATATAATACTAAATGACCTCGATCTTAGAATCCTGGATTTAGAACTACTTAATACATTTTCGCGAACATGATATACGGAAATCATTTAGAACGTGTGTTCTCCTAACAACAAAATTTCTCCAACATAAAACTACACTTTAAGTTCACCATCACACATTAGTTTTGCTTTTCAATTACTAAGGTATAAATACTTCAAATTTAAAAACAAAAGATGAATATGTTTCATATACTTGTAAAAAGTTTTATTTTAAACACCTGTACTCAACCTTTTTTAAAAGAAAGCATTTATTTTATCAACATTTTCTGAAATGAAAATGAAGAGACCATTATCAAAAGACAATTTGTTAGAACCGTCTAGCACATGTGCAAGGGAAAAACATGATTCAAGAAAAGGTAAAAATCACATATTAAGGTTAACCATTCGCTGTGTTTTCTTGTTTATTTACATGTTATGTATGGTATTTTATGTAGTTTTAATCACTTAAAAGAGGAACAAAAGATAAAAAAGGGACAGTCAAACTCATTAATCGAAAAGGAACTGACAACGCCATGGCTAAAAAGTAAAAGAAAACAAACAGAAAAATAAATACACAAGACACAACATAAAAAACTAGCAACACGAACCCCATTTAAAACTTTGGGCGATCACAGGTGCTCCGGAAGGGAAAGCAGATCCTTCGCCACATGTGGAATCCGTGGTGTTGCTCATCGTATAACTAATCCGGTAAAAAGTCTAGTACAGTAAGTTAAATTCGTGAAAAAGGGAAGGGAATTGTAGTAACGACATAAAGGGCAGCCAACTCGTGATGGCGTACGTAAAATTTACGAACGGTTGATTTAAACTTCTCTTGTTGGAACTCTTGGTCTAAAAGCTTTATTGTGAGCAGCAATATCAAGAAAATCATGATAGGAAATACAAGCCCGGGAATATCGTATCAATTGGGAAATATATAGTCAGTATGCAGACGCTTGAAAAGCTGAAATCATATCTTTTGTCGTAAAGTTTTGTGTTCAACCAAATCTCATTGTGTTTTGTCTAGATCTGAGTCAAGATATGAAGCAGACTTAACTGTGTCAGTTGTATCCTTTATTTCCAATTTGACGGGATAGATTCGTTAACTTTATTAAAGAAATGTATCGAATATGAACTTGACATGTCTTCTGTTGCTGCACTCTAAACGTATGTGTATACGTTGAGTTGATGTCTGGTTTTCCTTTGACTATATATCTGCTTAATGCCATTCAGAACGTACATTGCGCTATAATGGTAATTTACGAATTGTGACCTGGAATTTGTCTCGTTGGCAATTTTACCACATCTTATTATACCACATCTTCTTATATCTATATAAAATTAAAAGAAAAGAAAAATATAAACAAATAGATAAATACAATCTACATAGGTTTTCAGTGAAGAAAACATCATCACTGAATACAACACCGTGTTAAGGTCAAGTTACAGTAAATGGGCTATGTAACAGATTACAGTAAAATTTGGCATACAACTCTGTCTCGATGAACTTCAACTGAAAATCGAAAAAATAATGCATTTATCTCAATTATCATTTGAAATATTACTGATTGAATTCTTACAAAATGGGTGAACATTTGTATAGAAAGCACATAAAATCGGCGAAAACCCTTCTAAAATTTGTCTTAAAATCGCCAAATCTCTAATTCTACTCCATAGATTTTTCTTAAAAAACTATATGTTGTTGATACATAAATTTCCGTTATAATGATGCAAAATAAAGATAGGGTCACCGACTTCGTTTTTACGGTATACATCATTCAAAGTTGCGTTCCTTGTGAAAAAAACGTCGAAATAATCGTAACGTTATCGCGTTGGAGGTCGTAAAAAGTTGATTTTTGACGTTTTTCACTACCACCAAGGTAACAAATTGATTATTAGACAAAAAACGATTATTTTATATCATTAAAACAGAAATTTATGTGTCAACAATATATAGTTTTTTAAGAAAAATCTATGGAGTAGAATTAGAGATTTGGCGATTTTAACACAAATTTTAGATGGTTTTTCGCCGATTTTATGTGCTTTCTATACAAATATTCATCCATATTAAAAGAAATCAATCTGCATTTTTTCAGATAATAAAAGAGATAAATGTATTAATTTTTCGATTTTCAGTTGTAGTTCAACGAGCGAAGGATGTATGCAGATTTTTAGCAAAATCTGCGACATAGCCCCTTTACTGTTCCTTGACCTTAAGGTTTAATGTTTCATACACAACGAAGGATATAATGCAGTTTAGTGATATGGTAGTAGTAAACTGTAGTCCTATAGGGTGTTATCATTTCGGCTAATCTTTCTATTACCTTACAATGTAATATAAACAACATTTTACTTTCACAACAACCTATGAGAAAGAGGTTTAAACCAGTATGCATGGTATGGTAAATGATACTTAGTTTTGGCTAAGAGTGGCTAGTTACAAAACCAGGTTCAACCCACCATTTCTTCTGAAAATGGCCTGTACCAGGTCAGGAAAATTGCCATTGTTATATTATAGTTCGTTTCTCTGTGTGTTACATTTTAATGTTTGTTTATCTTGTGTAGTAGTTCACCTCTTATATTTGATGTGTTCCCTCAGTTTTAGTTTGTATCCCAGATTTGTTTATTTTTCAATCGATTTATGAATTTCGAACAGTTGTATACTACTGTTGCCTTTATTTATATACTACTACCAAATGATAAGTTTTGAAACTTGTTGTGAAAATGGTGGATTGTTTTTTAGTTTTTTAGTTTTTTTTTCTGCTAGAAATCGATGATGATAAGTTCAGCCGGATTAGGAGAGCACTTAATCCAAATGCAGAGGACAAAGACACTCAGAATATGCAGGTAGATGAGACAAAGAAAACAAATTCAAGCCAAAGTGATAAAATGTTTACTGATAAAAAAGAAACGACAACCGTCGCAAAGGTTAGAATGGATAAAAGTACTGATATCAATGAGTCCTCATTAATGGTTAAACATGAGGATTTAGCTTCCGAAGCAAATGTTAATCATGATAAAAATAAAAATTCAAATGAGCCTGCGTCTTTAGAAATGCAGGAGGATTTAGCTACCGACACGAAGGGACACCTTTATAAAAACGAAGATACGATTGAGTCTGCATCCTTGCTAATGCCTCCGGATTTGATGTCTAATGTGGTTTCTAAGTCAACTGAAAATACTTCCTCGAACCTTTATGCATTGTGTGACTTATGGGACTTTGCAGGACAAAAAGAATTTTATGCTACACATCAAGCATTTTTGACAAGTAGTGCAGTATACCTTGTAGTTGCAGATATGAAGGACGACATAAGTAAACAAGGCTTAAGTCAGTGTTTTGCCGATTTTCAGGATATTGGAGGTATGTTTCAGTTTCATAAAATCACTGACAGTAAAACATTATATTTCAAGATTTGCAAATACAATGTATACAAAATATACAAGCGGGTTGTTGGCTTAATATGACACAGTTTAACATTTCGAAACAAATAGAAACGATCCAGGTAAACAAAGTATAAAATTTACCTTTTTTAAGAACACTGAACACCAAGTAAGGTATTTCAAGGAAGGAACCAACCAATTATCTATTTATTTAGGCAGAAGTAGTACACGGTGCTGTTTTTTCAACAACCACTCCTCGGGTATTAATTTAGATATTGGTATAAACTAAGTTTACAACTCCCCAAGGCAAACTTGACCTTATATGGATTTTGAAATTTAAATAGGTTCTCTATGGTGATAAAGCACTTTAACTGTTCAAATTCTTCTACATTTCTGGCTTTTAAAAATTCGGCTTTGAATGATCCCGATGGTAGTAAATCCAGAAATGCGCTGCAGACCAATGGCATTTATAACGTGTTGTTTTTATTTTTACCGTGTCGAAGATTTATATATCAAACAATTCACGTTTCGTAAAAAAAAAAAAATACGTTTAAGCTACCTGTTGCCCTACATTTGTACCTTATATATGTATATATAGAAATGAATTCAAAATATATAATCAGACCGTGTGCTTGCTTTCAAATCAATATTGATTAGTTTTAAAGTGTATTCACATCCAATGTAACGCATCCATATAGGTTCTTACATTGATACCATTTGATTTTCGGATTTATCAAATCGAAATAGTTAAGTTATTAATTTTTAAGTCTGGGCCACGGCGAAGACTTTAAAATCTACAATTTAAGTATCGAGATTGAATAAATCCGATAATCCACGAGGAACTATGCAAGAATCGTTTTCTTTAATGATTACAAAATTAAAAAAAATTCGGCAACGACATTCCCTTTTGAGTGCCTTCCACATTCCACAAAGTTGTCAATTTCATTAACACCTACTGGCATATTTTGATACATCCAGTGTACTGGTAAAATTTATGACCCGTAAATTCATCCTATCAACCTCTGCGTCCAACGGCAACCACACGTGGATTAAATTATTTTATACAATGGTTTCGAAAAGAATATATAATAAGAGAAAGTAGAATATTTTACACCTCATGGGTTGAGATATTCATTAAAACAAGGAAAATTTTGCCTTCAATTCTTGTCTGACAAGTAAAATGCATTACTACGTGTATAGATTATGAAGCGTCGGGTTAAAAACCAAATAGAAAAAAATAACACATCAGTTTTTGAGGCGGGATATGTAGTTGTTAAAAAAGCACACGTTATACTTTGTTATATTAATGTGTGTATAAACGAGTTGATCAATTTACTAAACTTTCTCCTGATTCTTACGATCATGGCGATAGCTTCCACTAGTCGGATGATGCATTCAAAGAAGTGTGGGTTATATGTCAATTACGAAAAAAACCACTAAACATAGACTAGCCACCTCCATAGACTAATATCTAAGTATATCTGATAGTCAATGTACTTTGTATTTCTTGTGTTGATAGTCTAACGTTTGAAGATATTTCAACAGTTGTTCTACTCAAATATAAGTATAAAATGTCATGTTTCAGCCGGGAAGCAATTCTCATAATGGCGTCGAAAATGCGACAAAGGTCACGTGATGTTCGATTCAAAAAATGGCATTTTTTAAAAACGGCCATGACGTCCCGAAAAAGGCTGCGTAAATACATCTAACTTCTTTCTCATTCGTAACCAAGTATACGGTTAGATGCGGCATGATCCAGACTTTCACTACGTTGTTATTAAACGGCTGAAAACACAATATTTCATTGCAAATTAGATGGTGAAAGATGAAAATACGGGCCGCGGAAGTGACACTTGAAAATAAATATATTAAAATTGAAATGACACACCAAATAGTAACGTATATCCCTATAGATGAGATGATAACTATTAATATTTTGTTGAAGAAAAGCTCACTGATAGAAAAACTCGATAGGTAAACCAGCTGTGTGACGATTCAACAAGTCGAAAAATGGGACGATCAAAGGGGAATAACTCGATCCCTAAACAACAACAACACGACGGTGATCATATTATGACTGAACAAATGTTTGCCCCTTATTATTGATTTGTAAAGCACTGTTACTAAGCACAAATTTGAGATTATTAAAAATGTGAGTTTCAGTTCCTAAAATTAGCATTGAAAAAACGGTAAATTTGTTAAATACCAGGTCTGTCTGTCAGTGTCCTGTCCTGCAACTGTAAGGAGATTAATAGATCAGTTTTGCCCATCCTCTGTTATTTAAAAAAAAAAGTAAATAGTGGTCTCCAGAGACTGAGTATTTGAATATAACACGTCCACCGGTTTTATTGGTGGATACACTCCTGATAATTGTAAGAATGTATTGAAAAATATTTCATGGTTTCATTTCAGTTATTCAGTTGCCATAAAAAATGTCATCCCTAATTTCTGAAGAAAAGAACAGCTCATAGTTGATAATTAAATTAATCAGAGACATATTAAACCACATATTTTAGGTAAATAATTGTTTGTAAATATTGCCAATGACAGAAACAAAATGTTTTAATATTTATTTCTTTTTAACAAAAAATGAGACCACAGAAATATATTTTTGTCCATACTGTTCTAACAATATCTAGAGGCCCTCTAGCAATCCAGTTCAAAGAACAATTAAACAATCAAAAAATAATTTAAAAAGTATATTAATCTTCATCTTCATTAAAAAAAATCCAGATGAAATAAATTGAAGTTACTAGATTATATCTGGTAGGCTATCTACAGAAGTGCATTTTGTAAATTTTATGTTAAATTTTTTCAATATAAAATAATCATTACCTTTGAACTGAATTATGAGCAGAACTCGTGCCTTTATTAATAATTTAAAAACCCTTATTCAATTATCAAAAGAAAAAAAATACATTTGAAAAATGAAGATTTGTTTTTGATTATTGGTTTCACAGCTGAATCAAAATTTTAACTAAATCAAAAAAGGAAATACAATACATTTCAATAGTTAAAAAACTTAACTAAAATTCAAATGAATAGAAATTAATTTATTATTAAAGTACTTACAGGAATAAATTTAGAAAATGCCAAAATAATATGAATAGTATTAAAATCTATATAATTTTGAATGCAAACAAATTATTTATCATTTATTTCGGACCCTTTTAACTGAAATAAGTAATTTGGGGACACAAAGTCTTTTATTTTATACTTTGAAACAAGACAAAGAAAAATGGAAAAAATACCTACTATTCACAAGTTTGGTTCCTAACAGTTTAAAAAATGTATATAACCGGTATGTATAAAAACATTATTTTTAAACCAAATAAAGACATTTATTAATAAGGATTTAAAGATTTTGATTAAGAAAAAAAATACAATTTTCATTAAATAATTTATCAACAAATATATTCTGAATTTCATGTTGAAGATTTACATCCCATTTTTAGAATACAAACATGATTGCTGTGTTTAGCAGTACACAGAGTTCTACTCCTGGCTTTAACATATTTAAAACATAACAACCAGCAAAGCCAGAAAGGGGTATTTGCAAACTATTTATAAACAATAAACAAACAATAAACAAAACAACCTACAAACAATGTAAACATACTTACATTCAACCTGACAGTATTTTTACACTTTACCCACCAATTATTGAAATTAGGTTAACCTTATGTTAAGAAATTATTTTAAAGAGAAGTCTGAGCTAATTTATCTATAAAAAGGTTACCTTTTAAAGTTAACCAGTTCTTTGAAAAAAAGTTGGTCTTGCTATTTTGGTTCTTTTCTAATAGGACTCTATAGATAACTTTTAACTGATTGTGTCTTTTTAAAATTATACTTTTCATTCTTTTTTAAAAGAAATAAATTAGAAGTAAACTTTGAAATTTCACCTTTTTTTTTTAAAGAAAGCATTATAATGAACTGTAAGGCTACATAACATTAAAAAAAAAGAAATATTAGTATCACCTCCACCTACTATTAAATCAGCATAATATAACCAACCTCAAAAAGAGGGAAACTTACAAATGCTTGGTAATCTGAAATTTCATAATTGTAAGTTTTATAATTAACCATGAAATGGTATGTGACCAGTTTTATTGTACTATAAAACAAAAGATAATGTTGTAAATAAGTAAAAATATAAATAAAGGAAATGAAACCAAAATAATATAAATCATATTAAATAAATAAAACTATAATAAATAATTAATAATAAATATAAAAACAACAAAAGTGAATTAATAAGTAAAAAGACAGCAAGTATTATGTGATGACCTTAATAGCATTCAATTATCTCGCCCTGTGAACTTAGCGTTGCAAATAGGCAAGCCATTTTACCACACAACTTAACATACATACAACATGAAATCTGATATCTTCAACATGGAATCTTGATATCAAATACAATTGTAAAGGTGCAAATGTACAATATGACAAAATGCAACCTATGACATGGAAAACATAGTGACCTACATTTAAATGGAGCTGTGACCCATGACTTAAAAAAGGTACAGACCATGCAACCTACTTGTAAAGATGTAAATTTACTAGAGCCCCATCCCCATCATGTCAATTATGTTACAATAAATTTTAGGACCATCTGTGACCAATATTTATAAATATGTTTAAATGTTTTAGAACCCATTCTAATCATTTTCTATCAGGAGAAAGTATGAAAAAAAAAATCCAGTTTATGTGACATTTATTTTTCAGAACATTCACATTTATTGACAAAATAAGAACACCCCCTTTTTTTGGTTGATCAATGCATTTGAATGGGGACATACAGTTGGACCCCCCAACACCCCCGCCCCCCCTTTGGCCTGGTTTGGAAACCTCCCCTTTTTGAAATGGCTGGATTTGCCCCTGTGTGCAGTTGCTCAAAATTTATTTCCAGGAAGAACTTGATTGGAATTGATATACTTTATGATATTGGACAGTATATGTCAGTCAGTGAACTCTATCTAATGCCATATGTGTGTGGTAGGACCTAGGACGAGATCAATTGTTGCTTTACACAGTTTTCATTATATTTCATAGCTACAATAAGTAAAATATACAAATGAATGACCACATGGAACATCAATTTACTTCATGCATGTTATCAACTAAACTCATCTGTATCATTAGCAGTTAATGAACAATCGTCTTACCAAAAAGTATGATTTTTTTTTATAAAAATTTATTAAACCAATGGCTGACATCACCATAAACGTCAGTGTCCAACCCTATGGACAACGTTTTATGATGCCTGTTTGGTTCAATATCATCAGACTTATCAAATTCATCTAAAGAATAAAAGTGAAGTTTTGAAATAAAAAATTATTAAATCCTTTATATACTATGTATACTTTTTTTTATTACTAGTTGGTTTAACTTATATTCAACTGCATACCAATAATAAATTTGTAAAGTTGAATAAACATTGAAGCATGTTATATATATATATTTATTACAAATCTTAGTTGTAAAGTGGATAGTAGTTATATCTGAATGGTGTTTGTGAAGGGGACTAAGTATTTAATAAACTGTTTGACACAGAGATACATGTATGTCTTAAATTTGTAAAGTTGTATGACAACCATATAAGCTATGCAAAACTTTCAAAATCAATTAACCATGACTAAAGATATAACTTCAAAATCCTCCATGTAAAAGACATACCAAATATCATAGACTTCTTATAAAATTAAAGGAAAAAATGCTTATACAACTTCATAACAAATATGAAACAAGTGACAATTACTGGTTCCCTTAAAACTGACATATATACTGGTATGGTATTTCCCTACATTACTAATTAAGGTCTTGGATGGATAGTCTCACTAGCAATCACATCTTATTTCAATACTAATTAATGACTTTAAACTTAACAACCAAGAAGAGGCCCAAAAAACTCTTGGAAATGAGATTTATAAATGACTATACAACTGCTTACCAAATACCCTAAATTTAATCAAAATGTTTCCCTTTAAACTGATTAAGCCATAAATCAATTTCATTCAGATTTATAAGTTCACTGTTGCAAGTTTGGTTAAAAAAATATGCACATCTTCAGATACAATAGAATAATCTTAAATGTAGTAACATTCACAGTAAATGAATGAATAAATCAATACATATAAGTATAAAATTGCTTTCCAGCCCCAAAGAAATTGTGTCTGCAAGTTGTTTTATATCTTTATCATATTTATATTTTCAAGATGGTTAAACTTTCAGAACACATGTATATAACACTCTTGGCTTAATCATTAGGTTTTCAAATATTTTTTCCACCCAGATTCTAACTGTTAGGACTGTAATTTGACCTATATAAATTGCTAACTTTACATTGTGACTTGGATGGGGAGATGTCTCATTTTCACCCATACCACATCTCTTTATTTATTTCATTTAGCAATGAGCAAAATGCTGAAAAAGTATAACAGAATCATCATATTGTATTGACCTTTAAACACTTAAGGGAAATAGAAAATAGTTATAGTCCTTTAGGAACTATGTGGTTTTATCTCATTAAACCAGTCATATTGTATTGGCTAAAAAATCTTCAGGAATACTAGAAAAAAATATAGACAAATTTGAATAACACTTATTTCCAGATAACAGAAAAACAGAAAAACATTGCTTTGTAGTTAAGTTATATACCAAATTCTAATGACCAACACCATTGTACAATTATGCAGCTATTCAATAAACAACTGAAAGCCTAATTTTTAAAATGGGTTTGCTATTGGTTTGTTATCTCATTAATTTATACCACCAAATTGCATTTATATGAATCATTAAATCTTACCATTGGCAATTTACCCAAGTTCTATTCCATTTCAAAACTTTAAAGAATAAAATGTTCACATAGGATCCACAAAATAATTTTTTAGATTCAAATCCTCCAACTCTATGAACTCCTTACATCTTATTTAATTTACTGGGTAAAACAATATTAACAGCAACTGCTTGCCAATGAACACCTAATTCATCCTCAATACCAGAGCAATTATATCACAGAAAAAAGTGAAATAGTTTTAAGCAATGAAAAAAAATAACAACATGGACGTATAATATACCTTAACCCCTCAGAGGATTTTTACCCCATAGAAATAAGCGTATGCAATTGTATCACTACTGCTTAGGTTTTACACTGAAATAATTTGAAACAGATAAACAAGCTAACTGGGTTTACTTTTTGTCCATGTTTTTTCATCAGCTTGTGAATGTGATAACAAAACAAAAAAATTGGACTTATTAAGAATTACAAATGTAAATAGTGTCTCTATTTATACCAATATCAACCTAACTTATTGATGGTCCATGAAGAGACTGCAAGTATGTATATATATACCAACATAAGCCAAACTTATAGACTACTGTCCAAGAAGAGAATGCAAAAAGAATATCTATATACCAAAATTTGGAGGACTAGATTCTATAAAATAATGCCATGTTTCCTATTTGATAGATGGCAATGACCTAGGCTTGCAAAAACACCAAAAAAAATATTTGTTTATGATTCAGACGCCTTTTTTCATGTTATTTATTAAAATTGAGAATGGAAATGGGGAATGTGTCAAAGAGACAACAACCCGACCAAAATAAAAAAAAACACAACAGCAGAAGGTCACCAACAGGTCTTCAATGTAGCGAGAAATTCCCGCACCCGGAGGCGTCCTTCAGCTGGCTTTTCAAATATTTTAAAACCATTAACTGACAATTTTAAGTATTTGTGGTACCATACTTTTTTTCTTAAATTTTTTAATCATATCTGATTGGATCATTGTTGAAGATCGTCAGTATTATATTTATTGTAGATGTGTGTGGCTTTAAAATTCTAAATTTTCAACATTTACTTCATAGCATTCAGTACAGCACCTCGAAGACTTTTAAAAAATCTTCGAGTTCCTTCTAAATTAAGGTGCGTTCCATCCCATATGAACAACTTGTCCTGAGCTACAAGGCGGGATCCATGGAACCAAAAGTTGACTGTAGGGTTGTCTTTAAATTCCAAATATAAATACTGGTCTATGTATTGTTTGCCATAGTGGTAAACCTGGGTTGGCAGTGACAAACTCCTCCTACCAAAAATTTCACATACAACTACCTTTTTAACTCCATATGTTTGCTGCAAAATATTTATAAAGGAAACCACTTTCCTTACATAAACATGCATATCAAACGGCTTGTTGTCTAGGTCATTGCCACCTATTTGCAAAACTACAATATCTGGAGGAAATTCCAGGCATTCGTCACGAATGCTACCCTTTTTATCTTTCAGTAGAGTATCAATGTTACCACCCCCAAAACCTACAAAATGTGTTCTCACACCTGCCTCCCTCAAATTGAGGTTCTGGACAAGTATCCTATCCCATGTGTTTGTAATTTTATAAGACAAACGATGAATAAAACTATGCCCTAAAATCAACACCATTGTACGATTAGACATATTACTCACTGGGACTTGGTTTTTTTGGTAAATCTGCAAGAAATAACAAATTTCAATTCATTTCAGCTAAAAAGTGTTCTTTTTCTGTCTAGTTTAATATAGCTTTGACCTGTTTAAGAAAACATTGAAAGCTAATACAAATTTGCAAAGGTTTTGGAATCTGAAATTCAATTAAAAGAAAACTGACAAATTAAGTAACAGTTTTCCTTACTGCTTCTGGTTGAAAAGTGTGTTTTTATGTATTGTCTGTCCAGCTGAAATTTG
This sequence comes from Mytilus edulis, assembly GCA_019925275.1. NCBI lineage: Eukaryota > Metazoa > Mollusca > Bivalvia > Mytilida > Mytilidae > Mytilus > Mytilus edulis. The sequence continues at coordinate 1,919,019 of CM034359.1, forward strand.
ACCTGTTCAAGCAGTAAAGGCTCATAATCAATTTCCATTCTTTTTAGAAACCTGAAGTGCAATTAAAAGAAAAGCAACAAATTGAAGTGATCTGTTTCTTTACTTCTGGTAAAAAAAGTATCTTATTAATTAAATTTGGGGAACAAATGCAAAGCCATAGATTTTGTATGACTGATATGGAAAAGGGGTGTGAGGGTTTGGTGGTGGGGAGGGGGGGTTGAGAGGGGGGAATTTTCTTTAAAGAAGTGAACAATCCTAGTCCTAGTACTTGATACACATTTTCTCCTGTCCAGCAGCAGGAGCTTAGTTTTAATACTTAATTTCCTATTTTTTTTAATTTGAAACTTACAGTGCTGTTACAAAAGAAAAGATTTAAAAATTAATATTCAAATTTAATTAAAATTGATTCAAATCCCCAGGAAACTGTTAAAAATGAAACTTTAAAAAATGTAAGAGTTGTCTTCCTTAGTGCACTTATTTACTTAAATTTCAGCTCTTTATTTAAGGCAACCAGAGTAACCTCCCATATTATTAATGAAAATTTTAGTAAATTTTGGACACTCCTTGTTGACAGAAATCACAGAAAATTTCACAATAAAATTGACATTTCAGTGGCCATATTATGAAGCTGTAAACATTTTTATATATGTTTTAACGAACTGGAAATTCACAATAAAATACAGACTATTACAGAATATTATACATTGTATACATGTATTCAACATCTTCAAATTCAAATGTACATACAAACAGAATAAAAGTTGAAAACGAGGAAACAGCATATATATAGTACAATGTATTAATTATTAGAATGGTTAACAGGTGTGGACACAGACCATCATGGATAGTAACCAACATTCTGAGAATATTGTCATCCCCTACCAGTTGAAATTTATTGTTCCTGATCAAAAACAAATTTGAACTTGATATGTAAATTGTCATGTGAAAACTATATACCAAATATCAAATCAGTATAATGGTAGTCTGGCATGACTAAAAGTAGAAATGCAGAAAATTGATTTGTTGTGTGATTTTTCTAGTGCTTGATCTAGGAAGATGTGGTATGAGTGCCAATGAGACAACTCTCCATCCAAATATCAATTTATAAAAGTAAACCATTATAGGTTAAGGTATGGCCTTCAACACAGAGCCTTGGCTCTCACCGAATAGAAAGCTATAAAGGGCCCAAATAATAACAATTTTAAAATCATTCAAAAGGGAAAACCAACATTGTAATCTAAATGAAATTGAGAAAAACAAATGAACTACATTAACAGACAACAACTACTGAACATCAGATTCCTGACTTGGGACAGGTGCAAACATTTGCAGCGGGATTAAAGTTTTAATGGTACCAAACCTTTTCCCTTTTCTGAAACCGTAGTAAAACACCAAGGGCTGAGTATCATATACATGTATCTCTGCAAAATATCATCAACCAGAAGAAAATTGAAACTTGATCTGTAACTTTTAAATATAAAGTTATATGACAAATATGAAGCCAATATCTTCAAACATAATGGGGAAAAAGGGCAGAAAATGGATTACTTATAATAAAATGTGATTTTTCTAAGACAAGGGTAATAATTCTGATAAAAGCTAGTCAAACCAGAACAAAATTATAACTTGATCTGTAACTTGTCATGTTCATACTATAATATACCAAATATAAAACCCAATATCTTCAAGCATAACCAAAAACAATATGTTTAGCTGATTGCAGGACGGACGGATTGACAGATAGACTGACAGACAGAGACTTAAGAGTGCAAACCTAAAGTCCATTCAAAATTCACTGGTAGGGGACTCAAAAACTATGGTACATGTATGTATACATAATATAAAGAATATTATAATATTTTTTCCCCCAATTAGATGGTTAATACAAGTTAGATATCTTCATGCAGATGCTGCCATTAATTAATAAAATCTTTGTAAATATTCAATAAAAAATAAAAGCCTATTTAATCTTAAACAATATTTTTTGCAAAGAAATATAATCAGAACAGAAGAGGCTAAAAGGGGGGATGATAAACTTTTTCTAGATTCTCAAAACTGAAATTTAATGTAAGAAAACAAATTTTGTTCTGATTTTTAACTGTTTTATGTTTAGAAATACTAGTTTTTTTAATACGATTCTTCATATGATCCAAGAAAGGAGGTTTACATATTTGATCATTACAAATTATAATGATATGTATTTTTAATAAAAAAATAAAATAGGATCTACTTCGCGACAGCCTTTACTCTTAAATGTATTTATAGTCAAACAGTGGGTGCCCCCAGTTATTTAAAGACAAATTCAAATAATTTTTATGGTAAAAGAAACCCCACTTTTCAAGAATTTAAAAATTATTACAATTCTATTGATTCAAATCAGGAAAAATATATAACAGGTTATATGACAATCAAGTTTCTTGATAATATGAAAAATTAATACAGTAAATGTTTGATTTACACATTTGACACACTTGCAACCCGGTGAGCAGAATTTGTTGGCTGATTTCTTACAACTACACCTCAATGTTGTACACCCACTTTTACAAGAGCAACCTTTGGTATACCACTGTATGGTATCATTCACTTTTTGCACATTCACTTCAGAGTCCCAAACAACTGTAACATCCCCATTTATCATATTCCATCCAAAACATTTAATATCTGGAAGTGACATAAAATTAGTGCTGCTCTGTTTCCAATACTGCATAACCCAGCAGCATCTTAACCAATGCAATTTTAATGCCTCTGCATTAGGAATCATTTCGACTTCTGATACAACACGTTCCCACATATTCTCACGGAATTTCTTAATAAGTGCTAGGTTTTATCTAAGTCACTTTCACATAATGTGTTGTCATACATTTCCTTCACTGAATAGGCAGGCTGGAATGCTGCACGGTGTTTTGAAAAATACACACAGAGAATGAGGCGGAAAAAAGCACATAATCCTTTGATGTTATCCTTATTGCAAATTGAAAGATCACTTGATATGAAGTTGGCATTTAGACGAAATATGTCTAAAAAGGTTTTTTTGCCATATCCATGAAAAAAGGACACAAAATCACATCCACTTGCTATGTACACCATCTGTAAACAATTCCCTGAGTTTCCTAGCTCTTTTAAACATGCATCATTTGTCATTTGCAATGAAAACCTGTGCATATCTACAAATTGTTGATCAAATGCGGAATCTTTCAGCTGTAAGTATATGGTCTTGTCAGCTAAACAATTAATGAACGGTAGCCCAACAAAGAATGTGTCAGTATCGGGACTGTAGATGATGATTCTTTGTGATTTAGACTGTATCGCATGCAACCAAACTCTTGTATCACCCTCTTCATGATTACTATTAAAATCAGAGAATTCACTAATCTCTCCATCACCAGCACCTAAAGCCTTATCCACATACAGATCCTCATAACCTCCAGCTGTTACGACAGTGCACTCATGGTCTTGAAATCTCTGTAATGCGAAATATATCAACTGAGAACTGAGGTAGTTTACAAACTTTCTTTTATGGTCACGGACATTTAGGAAATTTCTCCAGTTGTTTGGCAGAAGCAAATCTGATGACACAGTATTGTAGGTAATATTCTCTTGGTTGAATTCTTTTGTGCGCCTTGATCTTTCAATATCCTTGGGACTTTCACCATTTCTATTTGGGTGATCGAATACTACATGTATCTCCTGAGCTTTAAACTGAATATGTGTTTTTACTATCCATCTGGTAAACAGAAATTCTGCATAATCAATGAATGTTCTATGTGATGATAACGGAATGGTGTTGATAAGAAACATTCCTTCAAGAATAACAGTACTCTGAATGTCATCCTCAACGACTGGTAGTGAAGTCAGAAAGGCATCCCTATATGTAGATTTCAGCACTTTCAATGCATTTGACTTTGTTCCCTTCACTGGTAGGCTGGACGCATCAGATATTGCTCTAGGCAGTGAAATAAACTGATCCAAGTCTGTAACAGGTTCCTGAGTATGCTTTGAGAATGCAATCTTCTTTCGGAGACAAGATATAACAGTTTGGTTGTCTTTAATTTCCTTCTTTTGTGTATGCATACTAACTTTCGGAGGAGCAAATGTTTTCAAATTCATCCTCCTTCTTACATAAAGCTGTTTAGCTGATAAATCCGGCGCTTTAATCAGAAAGCATGTGATGTACTTTTGCATGTCTGTGATTCCATATTGCCTGTAATTCAACATGCTGTCAGACTGGTCTTTTGTTGCTACATTTGTTTTGAAAATATGCACAAGATGGCTCTCTGAATTATCCGTAAATAATGAGGTAGTAGCTAGTTCACTAATATATTACCTAATGGTGAGTTCCTCAGTGTCAATATATGGCTTGTTGGTCTCTCTGTGTTGTGAATCAGTTTTTTCTATACACAACTGAATTTTGAAGTTATGCAAGGTTTCAGCTCTGCATGGTAAGTAGTGTGTCAATGAAGCAAGGGCAGCGGAGCTAAATGAATTGATTGCCTGCTTGGTTTTCAGATTAATTTCCATTTCATGAGCCTCATCCAAAGCAACACAGTAATAATTATTTCCGGTGATAGAAACGGAAAAACAACCTGCCTCCAAATGGTCCAGAACTGACTGCGGAAATGTTTTTAGATCTGCTAAATGGTATGGGATCATACGAAGGTAGTTATGTCGGTCAAATGCATAAAATAAGCATGCCAGTTTTTTAAGGGAAATATTCCTTAAATTCCAGTTTCTACTTCTTATTCCAATATATAATCCTAAATAAGCCATGAAATCAGTATGGATAAATGTATCCCAGAACTTGAATGTAGCACTTGCAGCTGAGTTTTGAAATCGCCACTGAGAGAAATTAGAGCGCACACTTTCTAACAAGGCTTCAAGGTTAGATTTCTGTAATAAAATACTATTCCATAATTCAACATCAAGAACATCTCCCGCACACTTTTCACTACATTCCGGCGTATGATCGCAAGAGCTCAACACATTTTGCAGCACACTATCTACTTCTTGTCTCCAATCGGTCACAACCTCTTGCCTTTTATAAGCTTCTATTTGGCATCTAATCATGGCTTCCCATACATGACACAAGAATCTATGAGTGACACTAAACTTTGTACATTCAGTTAATACCTTGAGTGTGGCACCATGGTGATAAATTCCTGCTAGTTCTTTGATTCCTGCATCATAAAAGATCTTGATAAATATTGGCAGAATGTTTTTCAGAATATGCCAGTCTCCGGGATATGGCAGAACCCAGTCCAATGCGCTGCCATATTCAGTTTTCAATTTTATGAGATGATCGTATGATTTTCCATCACCAACGACAACTAAGTGCTGTAGATGTTGTCCAATTTGAAACCTGTCATGTAGGATGTTGAGTGTTTTTACAACTGTCTCTTTGGAATCAGCAGGATCATTCAGTACTGCAACTGATCGAAATGTAGAAGGTTCAGTCGTCTTATGTGAATGTGATAAGTATGTTTTTAGACCCGGAATGACAATATGCTTTTCCTGTACACAATCCTTCATAAATCCATAGCTTATCAGCTTAGTTTCAAATGTATTCCAGTGCTCTTTTTCTAAATCAGTTTCATGAAAATCATCCAGTTTGAATTCCTGAAATTTATTAGACTTGCTCTCAGATGGTTCACCGATGAAGTTGTTTGGTTCTGTCAAAGATTTAATTATGACTGATGGCAAGGTTCTACAGCTAGACATTTCAACTGGTTTACTACTGTCGATATATTTAATGTCATCATCAGATGCCGTATTTAACTTTTCATTCTTTTCGCTTGGCCTAGGTATCACAGCCTGAATAGTCGTACCATGAAAACCTGATTTGTCTTTTCCGGAACCAACTAATGCATAGCTCTGATTTTTGTCCAGGTTATCAAAGGAAGCTAAGGCGAAACTTTCAGAACTGATGGAATTATCTCTGTTTAGTTGCATAACTCTGTTGGTAATAAATCTCTTTAATGTGTCCTTAGATATACCTGCATCAAGTCTCGAATTAATTGTCATAAAATCAGATGAAGAACTGCTGTACTTGTCTGCTATGTCAGATGCAAGTAAATGAAGCGGCTGAACACACTGCGGGCTACTAGCATGGAAGATACAACTGGCAATGTAAAGTCTAGGGAAAAGCCGAATGTTTTGCTGTCTTTCCTCGGTCATAAAATGCCTATTCCAAGAGAAGTAATTATTCCTTCTTATTTTCTCTTCCTCCTCGTTAGATGTTAATACATAGATGAAGTTCCATAATGTAGGATTTACTTTCCTAATTTCTTCATATAAGTTAAAGCAATGAATATCTGGTAATTGTGTTTTCATTGAGTCTTGAACATATAGCTTTACATGGTTTTTCATCAGTCTGACAGTCTTATCCAGGCATTCCATTAAATTCAACGAAGAGCTTTCTGCTATGTTTGTGATGTTACTGTTCAATTTATTTTCCAAAGAACTTATCTTTTCATTAAACTCATCGATTTCTCTGCTATGGTCAGAAATAGAGGAGTGTAAACACTGAAGCAGGTCAGTTCCACGCCTGTAAATCATTCTTCCTTGTTGTTTTTTTGGTGGAGTATACACACACAGAGCTGGTCCAAGACTAGATTTCAACATTGTAAACAGCCATTCTCTACGATGGTGTATTGCTCTGAGACGCTCTTCATTCACAACTAGTCTGAACTCATTGATTGCTTTGTCTAGCTCTGATACATAATTACAATGTAGTTTGTACAGTAATAGTGGCTTATATGATCGGAAACTGCTTATCACATCTTGCAAAACTTTTTGGTAACAGTATGTATCTATGTTGATTTCATCACACTCCGTAACATCAATAACAGAAAGGTAGTCTGTTAAATACTCATCTGTGTTAGATCTAGACTTTTCCATTTCATCAGACTTTGTGTAATTATTGAAGGCTTTGTAGCATGAAAGACAGAGCACATGTTTTTCCTCTGAAATAAGTGTTTCATTCTGTAACTCTTGTGTTATATACAGCTGTAATAATTCCAGTCGGTCCTCTACATTTACAGTTTTCATTTTAGTAGTGCTTCTTTCACATATACAGCAGTTCGATCTTGCAGCAAAATTTTTGAATTGCATGTAATGAGTATGACAAAGGTCAATTGCTACTTGTTCATTTCCTGGTTGAATAAATGTTTTGTCAAATTTTATGTGAAAACATTTTTCAAAAGATCCAATATCGACAGATGATGTCTTTAGTTTTTCATCTTTATTGCACAGGATGTCTTTAGCAAGATAGCACAAGTGCTTGTTTATGATAGCAGAGCCTTCGTGTTGAACATACTGTTTTTTAACCGGAGTAGCTGCATCTTCAATATCTTGACCTACATGCATGTTGTGGTCACATTTTCTGCTGAATAGTAATTCACATTTCCTGCAAATGCATCCTTCATCTTCAATTTTATATGCTATTTTAACAAAGGCATACAAATCAGGAAAACTTTTTTTTTTCTGTACAAGATGGGTGTACCTGTCTGATCTTTCATGCTCCCCACAATGAATACATGGTCCAGGCGGTCTACCTTCATGAACAATATCGCAATTTTTTTTGCGTGGCATTTTTACATTTATAAATAGGTATCACAAATAATATTCTTTATAATAAAAAAATAAACTAATTGTATTTAATAAAAGAAAAATTAAAATTATTAAATCAAAACAGATAAATCAACCTAGGAAACCTGTTTACACTACCAGAAAATAAAAAAAATAGAAACAAACAAAAATTTGTGGTAAATTCAGGTCAGAATACAAGTCGCGAAAACCGTTCTGCTGTCACGACGTCCGTTAGCAGTGAAATAACTTTTGCACAAAAATAGATATATATAAATCTGAAAAGTAAGACCTACAAAATGTATAACTACATTGCTGTAATATCAGACTGAAAAATTAAGAGGTAATGACTGCAACTTGAAGGACTAATAAATTGAGATTTAATTTTAATGATTTTATCTAAGGTTGTAATAGGTTATCTAGAATTTTATTCTTGTTGTAGGTTATTTTCTTTAAAGTATAATCAAAAGGAATTAAAAGGGGGATGGGCAATTATTTTAGAAATCTTCTGGAGTAGCAGTCAATGAATGCAGACTGTTACATGATGTATTATATGTATCAATGTATTCCTAAGTGTGTTGAAAGTTTTCAACGAGTCAGAAATACGATTTACAGATAAAAACGTGGGAGTAATTGTTTGTAAACAATATTTTCCCGCTACCTACAAATATTCTTTGGGGCTGAAAGGCCGCTTAAGTATTTTGAATCGCCTGGTAACGTCATGTGACCCTACTGTAGCTCTTCTCCATGTCTCAATGTATCAGTAGATACCAGTCATATTTATTTTCACTAGGTAAACCGGCGGTGTGACGATTCGTTTTGAGCTGAAAAATTTACCAGGGCAGTCGATGTGAAAAAAATGTCTGTTTCACAAAATGAAAAGAATCGCTTGAATTTATTTAAATGGCTTATGTCATCTCGCTTTTTTGGTAAATTTAATTTGCTTTAATACTTTAGATGAAATAATTTCAAGATCGGTCTATTATTCCGTTTATTTTAAATGAAATTTGCGATATTTCGATGTGTCATTCACGGCCAATTTTCTTTGAATTGCGGAGCGACATCTGTTGACAGCTTTTCCTCAAATTATCTCCACTTGATTCTCTTGCCGCATATCCGGGGTTTTAACGGACAAATCAGATGTTTGCTTCCCGGCTGTTTAGAGTGTTTTTACATCTTAAATACAAGTTAGCATTATAGTCAGGGTGTAGCAATCTTTTCAATAATTACTACAAGTAGTAGGCATGTCATGCTTGAGTTTTAGTAAATGATTATGCGCATTAGAATAATAGATTACCCCATATGCTATATGGTTCCGTTAACGATTTAAATCCGTCATTATGCGACTTATTAGTTGTTTAAATAAAAAATGATCGCAATCTTACTTCTTGTGTATTTATTTACTGCTCATTAGAATATGTATGTTGTATAGAAGGCGTTACAGATAGGTTCAAATCTATGTTCTTCTATGCGAACCCTTTTCGACTTGTTTTACCTCAATTTACTGTTGTGTATAAGGTTTTACAAACAAGACCAAATACATTGTCTGCCTATTTTCACTCCAAAACAATGTTTAAAGAGCGAACACGAACTCAGTTAAGTTGAACATTAACTCACATTGATTTAAGGGGGGACCCAACACTACATGTATACCGCCAACAAACACAATTCTTGTTTTTCTCACATTGATAAACTAGGCCAAGCTAAACATCTTGTAAACAATTTATTTTGACATAAACATTTCTTTGACTCCAGATTTTTACTAAACAACATAACCTTTCATGAAAATGGAGAGAGTTTCATACGCAGAGAAAAATAGGAATAATGTGGATTCATTTATTTTCGCGGGTACCGATTTTCGTGGATTATGGAAAACTTCCAAGTTCGTGGATATTTAAATTCGTGGTTTTGCCGAAGTCTACATACAAGCCTATAGACAATATGTTATTCGTTGAACATTTAATTCCGTGGTTCACCAGTACCCACGAAAGCCACGAAAATTGGTATCCCACGAATAATAATGAATCCACAGTATACATATTTTCTTATTCAAAATCGGCAAATTTGTTCATTTACTACATTGTATTACATATAGTTGTCAGTTATGTTAGAAATAAATCATTGTTTCATAATTTTTCCCTGTTAAGGTACATATCCAAAGTATCGCATTCGGTCTCGAACGTTATTTTTTCAACAATATTGCTTTCTTTCAGAGTATGTCGATTTTTGGTTTGACTCTATCCATTGCCATCGAACGGCCGACGAACGACATGGTTCTGGGCACTTCGATCCTCCAATTTTATTAGTCTTCACTGGAAAGGATAAATATGACAAGGAAGTAATAATATTGAGGAACGTTGTTCCTCACTTCTATCTGAGTTTTGTATAAAACCTGACTTCTTATCATCCGTTCATGATCGGAACGTCAACATACAAATATTTGCTATTAAGACATTCATCCAAACAAGATCAACACTGTATTACCTTAAAATATCAGCAAAACCCATTAAAATTAGTAATCTATACACATATGAAGGATAACAACATGCGAAAACGATTATTATAAAAAAAAAAATTAACGTCAACAACAATTACAGACAACAATTGGAAAACAGGCTTCTTTTAAACAGGCATATTTAAAACGTTTGATGCAAAACCTGTTTGAGAGCACCCACCTTAACACCAAACTTGGCCAATAGCTTAACAAAACAAATTACGCACAAACAAAACTGGTAAGTTAAGTGATGGATCGTTGCCTGCTCAATGTCAAGTGACAACAATTTCATACATATTCACAAAAAAAAACTATAAATAAAGTTCAAAAACATATGTTCTGCTACATGAACAACATTGATTTGTTGGACAGGAACATGCATGTTTGCCTCGCTTTATGTCACAGCTAGACCCCTTTAGGAGTTTACAATAATGTAAAATCTATATTTGTTTTTTGTTGTTGTCGACATAACAAATTTACTACTATTTTCCACAACAACAAAAAATCATATCTTGAGGAATGCGTAACACATCTCAGTTTTGTTCCTTGAAGGGCTAATAATTTTTCTGTCGATTTATCATCAACTTTTAACACCACTGAGTCGATATAACTGCTGGTGGACGTTTCATCTCCGAGGATATCACCAGCACAGTAGTCAGCACTTTATTTTTGACATGAATATCAATTATATGGTCATTTTTAAAAATTTCCTGTTAACAAACTCTGATTTTTTCGAAAAAAAACTAAGGATTTTCTTATCCAAGGAATAGATTAGCCGTATTTGGCACAACTTTTTGGAACTTTGTACTTGTTTGGCTTTATAACTATTTTGATCTGAGCGTCACTGATGAGTCTATGTAGACGAAACGCGCGTCTGGCGTATTAAATTACAATATTGGTACCTTTGATAACTTCAACGTTAATTTCAGGTGATTTGTGTATGCATAACATGTTAAGAATGATGACTTGGTATACAATGTTCAGTTGTGTATATGGCATGCATATCAAGACAAGGATTAAGGTTCAGCATTGTGCGATTTCCCTTACTTACGTGTTATTGGTTTCAATGGAAATTTAGATTCCAATACCCGAAAAGTACGCTTATAGGAGAGAAAGTGACATTACTTTAATAATATTTAGGATTTATCATATTCAATATTTCGTTGCTATTGATTTGACGCCCAGTGGCAAAGATTTGAAGCAAACAAATAACCATAAAAAGGTAGGTCCTCGCAAAGAGTGTCGACCGAAATATTGGTTGAAAAACTTAAAATCAACTTAAAATCAACTTTGAGGTTAGGGATTATAAAGATTAAAACAGAAATTTAGCCATTTAACATGCTACACATGTACAGTATGGGCCCTTAAAAGAGTTGACGCAAATGTTCTTATATGCAAACACCTCTGTACTCTTTACAGGAGTCACACCGAACATCACGACCCAATAAGTAATACGTTTTAATAAAGATTATATATATAATCTAGTCCAATCATTTCATTAATTATTGATATAGTATCAATCATGACAATTGCTGATTTTTATATCTATTTTTTGTAGGCAGATTTTAAGACGAGAGAAAAGAAACTAGATGATCAAATGAACCAAGTTTTTGGATTTCAAACCAAATATCATCACTTGCACAACAAGTTTTATCTGTCGAATACAAATGACAGTGACGAAGAATTTGAGAAGTTGAGATACGCAATTTACGAGACCGCACGGAAAATGGAAAATTGGGGTAAAGGTTTTCCGTTAAAATGGATTCTTTTAGAACATCTGATTGAAATAAATAAGAACAAAGGAAAAAATTTCATCAACTTTACTGAAATGTCAAATCTGGCTAAACATCCTGATATCAACATACTAAAAGAGGAGGATTTGTTGTTGTTTCTACGATTTCAACATAATGTAGGGAAAATTATTTTCTTTGAAAATATACTGGATTTGATCATATTAAATCCTCAGTGGCTAGCAGATGCTTTCCGATGTTTAGTCTCAGACAGAGTGGACAACCGAAGATTGCATCACCTTGAGGACTGGACGCTGTTTAAACAACAAGGCAAAATAAGTGAATCTTTGATAAAAGAACTCTTCGAATCAAAAGATGAAAGTCAATTTTCAGGACAGAAAAATAATTTATACAAAGTTATGGAAAAACTGGACATAATAGTTAAAATTGAGAACTCAAGTTATTATATAATGCCGAGTGCAATGCCGTCTTCCACGTTTGACGTTGTATGTGACAAATTTGGCATTCTTACACAAAATTGTAAAAAAAATTCTTGGCTTTGTTTCAAATTTGAATTTCTTCCACCTTCGTTCTTTAATCATGTATCTGCCTGGTTTATAAGAAACTACAACCCTAGCAAGGTAGAGGGTGGTATTGCATTATACCGTGGAATTTGTATGTTTGACATTGATCGATCTGGTGGTACAAAAATTATAGTTACCATGTCGACTGATACAATTGCTCTCCAGGTTGTGACGTTTTCCGAACATCATGCGGGATTCGGAAGCGCTTGTAGCACTATATACAATGAGGTATCCCGTCTATTTGAAGATATAAAACAGAGGTATAGGGTGACAATGTCTTTTAAACTTCATTTCCAATGCAGTGATGGCTCTTTTTTCAAGACATATTTGAATATGAGAAATTAACAGTTGAGAAGGAGTTTTTCTGTATTCAGCATAAACAAATGCATCGATCTGACCAAATATTTTCACCTTGGATGAATAATGAGGTATGTTTTTAAAACGGCATCATTATAAGTTGGTTAAATTATCATATGGAATCCTTAACAGTCTTTTCATAGTTCGATATAATCTGGACCCATTGTATCTAGTCTTAACTCTGTCTCGGTACCTTTATTCTCAACTGTCTTATAGTCTTAACTCTGTCTCTGTACCTTTATTCTAAACTGTGTTATAGTCTTAACTCTGTCTTGGTACCTTTATTATCAACTGTCTAAATGTTTTCTGAAGTACACAACTCAAAATCCCAGACTTTCAAAAGTTCATTTTCAGTCGTCAAGTCCAACTAACTAAACTGAACTAGCATAATCTGTTTTAAATGGTATTTGTAATGCTAATGAAGATGATTATGATTATGGTTTTGGTAATAAAAAAATTAATATCCATTTTTCGTAATATTCTTTTGACGGGGCTCGGCTTTTATATATCCCACCGTTGTGTCATTGTGCTACGGATATTTTTTTGTGTCCCTGTCTTTCATTTTTGCTTATGTAGTTACTAGTTTGGCTTTTCTAACTATTTTGATCTGAGCGTCACTGATGAGTCTTATGTAGACGAAATGCGCGTTTCGCGTATGAAATTATAAGCCTGGTACCTTAGTTAACTATAAAGACATACGAATAAAAATCACAATGGAAAGAATATGTCGAGACAAATTAAAAATGGTATAATTTGTTATGAAAATTCAGGATTTTAAGAATAAATCAACACAAAAGCAGAAATGGTATGGATATATCAATACAAATTATATGAAGATTGATTCAGAATGTATTCAGGTATTTGTAGAGACAGAATTCATACTTTTAGAATAATAACACACAATTCATAAAAACTCAGATACAAATTGGTAACTTTGGATCTGGATCAGTGAATGTATAATCAATTCTCATTCATAGTTTCCTCGACAAGATTTTAAGAAGAAGATAACAATAATAACGTAATGAACTACATGTTACTTAATTTTAAATTTTATTTCTCTGGTACCATGAGTGTGTAATACTTGTTTCTTGACGTTTAATATAAACTTATCATTCTGCGAATAAAACATTACAATCAATGTATTTTCATATATGATTTAAATGTGTTTTGCAATAACATGATACAAATACCGTTCGTTTACCCACAATGTTACAACATCCTTAATTTTCGGAAATATTTTGTAATCTTTTTTCAAGTATGAAGCTTTCAATATTCACAAATAATTTTTTTAATCAAACAGAATGATTCGCAAACTTACATGTCAATGATATATTGACAAAGCCATGGCATGAAACTAAAAACAACCAAAAAAATATACAGTAAGAAACTAAACATAGAAAACTTAAAACTGAGCAACACAATCCCAACCCATATCCATGGGTGATCGCAGATGCTCTGGACGTAATAATTATTTACATGTATATCAAAAAAAGAAGATGTGGTAGGATTGACAATGAGACAACTGTCCACAAGAGACCAAAATGACACAGACATTTAAAACAACTATAGGTCACCGTACGGCCTTCAACAATGAGCCAAGTCCACACCGCATAGTCAGCTATAAAAGACCCCGATAAGACAATGTAAAACAATTCAAACGAGAAAACTAACGGCCTTATTTATATAAAAAAATTAATGAAAAACAGATATGTAACCTATAAACAAACGACAACCACTGAATTACAGGCTCCTGACTTGGGACAGGCACATACATAAATAATGTGGCGGGGTTAAATATATTGGCGGGATCCAAACCCTCCCCTAACCTGGGACAATGGTATAGCAGTACCACATAGGTCGTCTCTTTGCTCATCGTCAATTCTCACATTTGGTGTATTTTCCAAACTACTGTGCAGATCTTAGAGACCGATCAATAAATCTGAAGTACTGGCGAGTGGACTCATGATATCTTTGGGGACTAAAAGTCCATTAGATATATCAATCCAGTGGTAGTAACCCAGTGAACATTAACAGCACCTATTTATCTACACCAGATCTGCATTTCGTCAATCAATTATGCTCGAGACCAATTTATATTTGAAAATCAAAAACCGAATACAAAAGTGTAACAGCTGATAAAACCAAAAAGGCCCAAATGTAGTTTAACTCGGACAAGAAGCTATGCATGAGGATAATACATTCCTTTAAATGATTTCAAAATTGTTAAACGCCACTTCAATGAGACAATATCAGAATTTCTATGCCTGAACTAGGCAAAAGACACCAGCTAAAGTATAAATCCAGTGCTTACTAATAACATAAACAATAACGGTACTCATTTTACTGCACCAGTGAAGCAAATGCTGGACATGGCTAGGCACTAGGGAGATACATTCCTTGATTTAAAATTCTTCCGAAATTTTATAACAGCATTCAAATCAAAACAATATTCGTATTTTCATGCAAGTATCAAAATACTGGCTACTAGGGTAATGCTAGGCTAATGCTATAATCGTGGTCAAAATGTCCCCCAGCAAGTTTGACGGCTTAGTGATATCATCTTGTCTTATCAGTGACGGCTTGGTGATATGAACTTTACCTATCAGTGGCGGATTACTGACTACTAACTGATCACCAAAACAGTAAAGCATACATATGCAGTAACTACATTGGCAACAAGTTTACATGTAGTTCTATAAGATACCTTACAGTTTTAATTTTGCTTAACCTCCCCAATGATCATACTTGTGAGATGTTCAGTAAAACATTATGAATAGTAAAGCTACATTGTAATTATGTTGTTTAAGTATTCAATTAAATTTCTTTTTTTTTGTTTTCAGGTTAAAGAGATTCCCGACAGAGCGAAAATTAACACTACACAGGATGACCAAAATCGAGGTAGTATGAATATCTATATATTCTCCTTTTGAACCTTAAACTTCTAATCGTTTTTGTTATAGATAATGCATATTTTAAGGTTTTTCTTGTCGTAGAACACCCCGAGGGGTGTCAGGATTGATCAAATGAAAGACCGACCGGAGGGAGGTCTTTCTTTGAACAATCCTGACACCCCGAGGTGTGTTCTACGAGAAGAAAAACCTTAAAATATGCATTATCTGACTTATATACCGTCAAAAAATATTAATTTTATAAAGATTTGTAAAATGTATCCTTTTTTACCGACAACACTAAAGTGGGATATTCCTTTCTAATGCGTTCAGGTTTTAATACGCCCTGCGGATCATTTAAAATGAGAAATAAAACTCACTAAATAACTTAGATATAAACCTTTGAAAAAATGTTATCCATACACAATAAAAATATTACTGTAACTGCATGAAGTAAGACACAAATGTATTGTTACCATCCGATAACGGTGTATGACAAATACAAGACACATTGTAAGTTATTTATTGTATCACTTAGCTTATGGAAAAGGGGGAGGGTTATGGTTTTTTTCTCTCGTTTTGTTATGTTATTACTATCGCGGAAAAGTTGTTATTTTTTTTATAAATATTACTTGAATCGAATGAAAAATTCAGAAAGATTGTCTTTCGAATAGCAATACATTTTATTAAAAGATAATCAGGATAAAATTATAGACCCTCCGCACCCGACCCTTTCGTGAGTTACGTTAATGTTATTCAATAGAATATAAGATTATTGTATTAGTTGATCATTTGATAGAGTTAAAGGTATACATAAATTTAAAAAACTTATGAACTGACACGAAAACGAATATAAATACATGTAGGTCACAGTCGAGGTCACAGTATGATTTCCTATTCAGTGTGTCTCGTTCTGAACATGCATGAAATATTTGCCACTGGACGTTAAGCAATCAACCTATTCAGTTTGACTCAATAAGATTTTCAAAATCTTACACACGAATATGTTAAATCTGGATTTATTTTATGAAAGTCTACATTAAAATTCTTCTGACCTATATACATGATATACTAATGTTTCTTTATTGTAGCGATAAATCAACAAAACTTCACATTATTTGTTTCTAAAATTAAATTGCGGGTCTACAATGACGGTTTATTTTACATCTATCATCGGTTGAACTTTAGAAACTAAATTTCCAAATAGGCAACAAAAAACTATTAGACGAATAAAATTTTGAAGTAAATCATAGATTGCATGTTTATCAAGGAAAATAATAACCGTAAGGTCATTATTTTATGCCTTGGAGCATATACCATTGAAACATGGTATCGTCCGGGTTGATTCTGAAAAAGAATGACCTGACGTTCTGAAAGAAAATAACTCCATATAGGTATATAAGTGTTGTTACTACAACGTGTATAAATGGTGTTATAACTCAATAGTCTTGTCTTTCGAATATTCTACTTTATATCCAGGGAACAACATGGAAGGCGGGCGTTCCTTTATTTAGACTTACAATAATTAGTTGGATAGATGACTTCGAAAGTTTTTCAAGTTAATGTGTTTTCCACAAATATATCTCTCTTTGATTATTGTTTACACATCGGTTACTTTTTCTGTCAGATTTTTTGATGATGTTAAGTAAGAAGACATGGCATACATTTAAATGAGGTTTGATGGATGGCGTTATTAGGCTACAGCAATAGCAAAACGTGTAAACTTATAACAATAATGTCTTTGTATATGCAAATGCCACAGCCTTACCAAATGCGAATGTTTATATTAAGTAGCAACATATCTTTCTTCTATATATTTTATCATGATTAATAACAAATCTAAAATAGACTATTTTTTGACAATCTGTGTTGTTTTGCATTAAATGTAAAATGTTTCAAGCTATGATGCGAATATGAAAATTTTTAAAGTTATTAAAACAATGATTTCTTTTATTCTTTTAATCGGCTTTAGAAATAAAGATGGAAATTTAAGGATATTATAAACATTCTCATTTTATGATTTTTGATGAATTATGAAATTAATAACAAAATTAGGATTCCAACGGAATCAGGCAAAGACGGAATTTTTCCTATACAATACTAAAGCTTACCGTCCAACATAGTATTAAATCGCCTGATAACAACAGCTTTAACGGTATTGTTTTATTGCACCACATGCATTTCGGCAATAAACATTTTTTTACAGTGATGCTCCTTGTCGTCAGTCCACAATCTTACACTAAGCATTAAAGAGCTGATAAAAGGATTAGGAAATAATAGTAAAGCCAAAAGTGTTATTTTTCATTTTACTTGCACTTGGCTGACACCAATACTCCATGTTAAGCCCAAGCTCAGTATGCGGAGCTTCGGAACTGTCATGATTTAAAAGTAATTAGTTTTAAATTCGACGTTGGTCAATGGTAAAACAACTAATAAACTAAGGTTCTCATTCCGTCGTGGTCTCTATTGGTCCTCTTCCGACCGCAACTGCCAATAAAACCTTGGCAAAATGCGGGATATTCCCCTTGGTTGAAAGTGATGTACAAGTACACAGCCACGTAAGTTTAGATCTGGAATGTTGAATCCGATGTCTCTTGGAGAGAATGCCATATTTTCTTTACGTTGGAACCTTTGCAATACCTCTTAACCGGGATGAGAAAATTGCCTATTGCACATCAATATATTCTGTCACTTTCCAATTCACAATAAATTGCAGTCAAAATTTACCAGACATCTATCCCGGAATTATCCATATTTACTGTTAACTGATTCCGTCAAGAACATGCAGAAATCATTTGCAACTGGACAGTTAGCAACAAACAATCAATTTAAGGAAATTATTTGATTACTCAATTAGTACTAGCTTAACGTTAAGTGGCAATTATTTCATGAAATAAAGGTTTGTTGGATATAGGCAGAAATTTGGACTCAAAGAGGTTGCCGATGTTTCTTTATCGATAACTTGATACTCTCCTTTACAGAATTGCGTAAATAAACATTCCCTTCAGCCGAAAATTGGCATAGATGATATCAATTAGGTATAACTACATAACACAAGATTTATTGACAAAGATTAATTGATGTAATAAACACACGAAAGGGCACAATTTTTGGAACTAATCCAATAGTTTTCGACAAGTATGAAAGGCGGTGTATTCAGTGAGTTTAAAAGCCATTAAACAATGACATGTTACAGAGTCAAAAGAAGTGCTTCAAATTAGATATATTGATCCCCGAAACCGTTTTAATATTAAACTGCAGAAAGTGTGTCATTTTCCTCAGGGTCAATATATTCTGCGTCCAAAATCTGGTTGGACGTGGATGCGTATTTATACATCCTACAAAACCGAACATACCATTGAAGCCAAATATAAGCGCTTCAACATGTTAAACGAAGAGATTTGGACCGATTCTATCTTGGTTAGAAAGGGAGCTCCCTTGCAAAACCTGCTCCATTCAGTAACCAAAATACATCCTGTGCTTAGCTATAACTTGACATTATATTCATGTTCCCCCTCGTTCATAAAAATAAAGCTTTGTTCATGATAAATCTTTCCTTAAACAAGATCACTACAATAGGCAGAGAAACCGTTGTCTGAAGTGTAAGCTCGATTGTTTCATTATTGTTTGCTTTACGTTCAGTGGCAAATATTTCATTCATTTTCAAGACGAGAAATTACTGAGAATGCATATAAAATGTAAGTACTAAAGAACGAGACAATTCAAATTCATATTGTAAAACAACATCTGATGTGTTTCTACTTTAGTAATGTTGCCTAGTTTACTCAAACTACCTCTACCATTTTAAAGCTGTGGGTAAACAAAAGATGAACAGGAAACATTTAATTCGTATCTTCTCTGTACAAAAACAAGAAATGCTTTATAAAGTTTATGGCAATTAGGACCAGGTGTTTAAACATTTGATAACTGCAGCTGGGATTTCGAAAGCGCCTCTATTCATATATTGAAGTTATTTATTTAAAAGCAAACACAGTATATTTAAAAATATCTAACAGAAAGATCAAAATTGTTGACCAGTTTCCTTTTACCGTTTTAAAACTACAACCCATTGATATATGAGAAATACGAAACAGGAATCCAGCGACACGTCTGTGTAAACTTTATAAAGGAGGAACCCCAAAACCCGTGATTAGTGTAATGTAGCCTATGAATAGATTTGTCTTTTGTCTTGCGCATAATTTAAAGGTAGCATGAAACAGATATATATTCCCACTGTTAGACTAGATAATAGATGATGGAACTGTATTTTAATATCTTACCTTTATATCAATTTTTCATTTTTCTTAATTTATATTGTGTGGTCTGATAATTCGGAGCTTGATACAAAAGTTAAATGAGTTTTCAATCTTGTAAGTGAAAAAAACCAACATAAATCGATAACATCTTAGAGAAAATTTGAGGTCGTGAAATGTTACTTAAATTATATAGTTTGAAAAACATAAGAAATGTTACAACATTCAGTCACTGGCGTATAAAATTATAATCCTGGTACTTTTGATAACTATTTAGTGGTAAACTGAATTATAAATTAAATCCTTTTTGTATACTGCATTATAAATAAGGTAACCGCTTGTTGAAAAAACCTTTTTGATACTTGATTATTTATTTCAGAAAATGAACCAAACAAAGAAGAAGCTCAGGATCAAACACCTGTCAAGACCAACCTTCCTGTTTCTGTCAATTTGCGTCAACATATTAATATAAAACAGTCAAAGAATGAAAGTCTGAGCATTTCTAGCTGTAAAAAAATAGGCAATACATTAGTGTTTACAGACAGGAATAATGGCCGACTTATTATTTGTAATTCAGACGGTTCTGATATGCATCACATTCCTCTGTCCTATAGACCAGATTTTATAACAGTGATAGATAGCGATACTGTAGCAGTATCACTACTGGACGAAAAAACAACTGTCCATACCAGTAACAGTCATTGTACGACTGTTTTAGTCTGTAAAAGACCAGTAATGACTGTCAAATCTGTCATATTTCGTTGCAACAGTTTATTTATGTCTGTCCCAACTTTTCTACGGGTTTTGAAAGTCAAAAAATGCTACCATCAGTCATTTCAGAACTGTTGCAGTGGTTTACGGTGTTGTCACAGTCAAAATCTATTTATTACAGTCTTTCTAATAGTTGTGGCAGTTGCATAATGTCCGTCCCAACCTTTTCATAGTTGAGACAGTTAAAATTTGTTTGTGTCAACTATTCAGACGTTGATGCAGTCAAAAAATGTTTGTCACAACGTTTTTAGAGTTGGGACAGTCGTTAAATGTTTGTTACAACTTTCTAAGGGTTGGCACAGTCATTAAATGTTGATAACAACTTATAAAAGGTTGACACAGTCGTTAAATGTTTAAAACAAACACTTCATATGTTGATACAGTCGGTAAATGTTTTAATACAAATATTTTAGCGTAACGGTAGTCGGCCATCAGTGTAAAAAAATCACGTCTCAACCGGCTCTCAAGATTTGATTTTGTTGTAAAATAGTCTTTACTTATACTATTATCGTCTATTGTGCGATTGTTAACTTGTTTTGCTGTTTATTCATTTATTTTGCGATCGTTGTTTGTCTTTTGTCGTTTTCTATTTATTGCCGTAGCATTGTCCGTTCATTTTTGACAGTCATGTGCGTTTGACTTTAAATAATCCTTCTGATATCCTTACTTTTTATTTTATAATATCTGTTTTATAACATTTTAATTCATAACTGGTTTTAAAAACCAGCAGCTTTCGTTTAAAATAGAGTTTTAATATTATTGCAGAAGATTAGAAGATGACAATGAATTCATTCAAATTTATACTTAAAAAGTTTTGATAAATTCTGCGCAATAGAAAAATGTACAAGGGTGTACTTGAAATAAATTTAAAGATTATGACTCAGTTACCAATATTGTACAGCATAATAAAACATTTTTAATTCGAATTTCACCAAGAAGGACATTTCCGATGATTAAAAAAATAATTAGCAAAATCTGTCAGGTTTCATTAAAAACGGAAAACAATTCTTCACCGTAAACGGTTTACCCTCTTTAATTTTTTGTCGGCAAAAAACCTTGGACCTCAGGTCGGCAAACTATATTTTTACACAGGTAACTACAGATGTTAGACCACATGTTCAATAATCTTAGCTGGAAATTACAATCGGTGAGTAGAAATTATCAATATTTTATAGCATGTCTATCGAATAATCATCGATTCATAATTTTGAAGGGAAAATGTGCACATTTGTCGGCTTACAGACCTTACAATTTGTTCCCATTGGCGGATCAAAAGGGGGTGGGGGGGAGAGGGTTCGAACCCATTCCTTTTGTTTGGCCGCTCAATGCATTTGAATGGGGACATATATTTGGACCCCCACTATTTCGTCCTGGGTTGGACCCCCCCCCCCCTTTTTAAAATGTCTGGATCCGCAACTGATCCTACGGAATCTATGTATTTAGATACTCTGATAGGCTATAGCTATGAATCAATGTTCTATATTAATACACTCGTGCAAAGTTGCATATTCCAGGGAAAATATAGGCTTTGAGCTTCAATGTTAAAGTTGAGCATCATAATAAATCATTGAAAGTCATAAAGGACACCGTTCCCCTCCCCCTATTATCATGTGTGAACAGTATACCATTTATTACCTTAATTATTTTGCATACATCACCCTGAGTGGAATACAGAAAAGGTTACTCTATATCTTCCCCTTTTTTGTGGGAAAAATTTGGTTGAATATATAGGGAATCACTCAAGCATGACTGGATCTGTGCCCCTAAGGGCAGTCAGCAACCCTGTCCCTTATGAAAAGTTCTGGATGTGCCACTGACCTATACATCATGTATCTTACATATTGAATGTTAAAGTATTTGCTAACTCGGGTCATAAATTTGCATGAAATACTTGTCACTGGACATTTTATAACCCAACAACCAACCGATCTTTACATGTACGTATCCATATAAATGTGTTTCTTATCATGCTTATGCAGGATTACTAGTATTTCCCTGATTTTGCTTTATCAGCTGATAGTTTTTGTTCAATTAGGAATGCATTGTGATGTCACAATTTCCATAAAAAAACCATGCATAATACAAAAACATATGATTTGATCATAAAATGTTATGAAAACTATTAACTTTAAGATTAAATAGTGACTTATTTAGCAAGTGTCCACTTTCATTTAGATTTTAAATAATTCTCAAATCATGGACAACAAAACATTAATATATATTTTTGATAATACATGATAGCAGGAATTGAAAGTGAATGGGTATTTCAGAAATGGTTTAAAATAGCATTAATCATCAAAATAAAACAATATTATTAAATTAATGTTCCTGAAACAAGGCACAGAGTCATAAACAGTTGCCATTTAAACACTGTTGATTAAACAAATTGTGCTTATTCAATTAGTAATTGTTTTATCATGTACTGCATTGTTTAAAAAGCAAATATTAAAAGAGCAAAGCTAGCATCATAATTTTATTCTTTTTAGATTTAACATAGAATTTATATTAAATCACTATAATTTGTTCATAATTTGAACCTAAACTATATATTTTCATGTGAAATTTTATATAAACTTTGCCCTGTTAGCATTGTTTTTAAAAATTCATTTGTGCAATACATGTTATGTAACTTACAAGTAGTAACATTCAATGGTCTTTTTATTATTCCCACAATTATTAAGGACCTTCTAATCATGAGTCATATTTTTTGACACGCATTCAATTGTGTTTTGGTTACTTTATTGTTGCCTAACTGTTGGGTTGATGCATCATTGATATATCCCACACCTCCTTTGATTATGTGCATTCACAAACGATTGCTGATTTTTTGCATTTTCTACATAATCATGATAATTATTTTATGTTAAAATTCAATATGTCAGGAAAACAACAAAACAATCTATCTGTCATGTCTGTATGCATTTTTTTTTATGTTAACATGGTATAAACCTTTTTAAAGTATTTTATGAAGCTCAAAATATTTTAAAAAAAATGAAAAAATAAAATCTTTGTATTTACTTAATATGACCATTCAAATGTGACATTAAAATAGGTAATAATCAGGATGTTAACACTGGATATCTGATAGGTATTAATAAGAAATTAATATATACATGATGTAGCTAATATACAAATTAAGACACAATAGTTTATTGCCCTGGGGATGATATTTAATCTGTCATTGGTATAATGATATAATTTTATGATAATCTTCACAAATTATCATGATTAAAATTTTGATAACTTTTTCAAAACAAATTATAATTTTAAATAATGTGAAACAGCAGGATATACTATTATTTTGGATATAAAAATTCAAATTTTAAAAGTAATTTCAATATTGATTTATTAAAATAAAATTGGGTAAATGACTAAATTAAATAAACAAAAAGTGTTGTCTGAGCTGCAAAGCATTATTTAATGCAAGCTGTAATAAGAAATGAATAAGTAAAAAGTATTCAGGGTAACACAAAAGATGTAAAAAATATTAAACTCAAGGATTTAAAGCATTAACTGGGATGGTTAAGTCTTGGAACAATATATTTACATCACAAAGGTTTATTCATTATATGCACTGGACAAAGGTAAAGTCAATATTATCTAGTGCATGTATATAGTAACAGTGCAAAGTTGTTTATTTATTTTATTTTTTCATTCCTTATACTTTTCTTTGTCATGTTTGTAGTATCAATATATTTCATATTAAATTATAAACATAATTAAAATGAACAAAAGAAATAACCTGTTGTGTTTTAAAGAATTGATGAATTAAAGTATGGTGTGAGCCTCAATAAGACAGTAACCCTTCAATGAAAGTACACAATCACACTTAAAAAATCATTAATGCAGGAAAAAAAGACAACACTTTAAAGAATTTAGACCCCCTTAACAGATTTATTTTTCTTGTTAATAGTGACTTGAAAATAGAATTGTATTAGTGCTAGAATTTTTCAGTCAATGAGTGCCATAGTTTTAGGTATATACAGTTATTGTAATTAACTTTCTTATTATTGCACAATGTATATACATGTACATGTAGTATTATATATATTTATTATTAGTTAAACATTTACTGTACTTGAGTCTTAATGTATATTTTATTTTGTAGAATCATACTGAAAATGTATTGGTTTGACCATGATTCCCACTTAGAATATGATGCCTGCTAGTACATGTGCACTTTGATGCATAGGAAACATGTGCACTTTGATGCATAGGAAATGTAGACGTCACTGAGTCGCTCTCATAGCTGTAAATTGTGAAACAATGGATTAATTCATTATTTTATACTAGTTATCTATTGTTCTTGAAATAAAGAATAGGGCTTGCAGCATTATTCAATGATGATGATGTGATATTCTGATTAAATTGAACAAGAAGAAAATTGTGCCTTGTACAAATAGGAAACTTAAAATATTGTATAAAAAGGAGGACCACATTACTGGAGGACTAAATACCTGGGATTATCATCAATCATGATCAATTGTGAATGTGGAATAACAAAATTCCATAGTTGTAGTGCATATTAATACTGCAATCATACATGTACATTGTTTCTGAGTTCCATGAATACCCAGGATAATTATTCATTTGAAATAGCAATTTGGAATAATGAAAATTCATAGTTTCAGTGAATACTACTAATAATAGTGCATCATATCTGAATTCATGAATACTTTTAATTAGTGGATTTATTATAATAACAATATCATGAATATGGATAATGTGAATTTTTAGCTTCAGTGAAATTTACAAAACAGTACATGTATATCACATCTGAAGTTTATGTTGGCATTGCAATTGTTAACTACCACCAGCGTGTCCAGGGTGTGTAAAAAGATCTTAACCAACTATGAGGGTCTCGTGCAGTCTGTGTCAATTGTTTAGTGTCAAATGACTGCTTGCTGTACTTAAATTATTAAAGTCTGAATTAGAATTAAATAAAAATCTTAATTAGCATGATTAGTGGCCAAGTATTTGAAACAAATAAACCATGCATGTACTTTAAAGTATAATTTTATTATTCCACCTGCAACAAAAGTTGAAGTACATGCATGCAAGAAATTGGTATTACAATCTGACTACAACCTACCGTTTTGTATTTGAGCTTCAGCAGATACATTTTAGAAGCTGAAAGGCCTGGGTACTTCCTTATGTTATGACATTTCTGTTAGTGACTTGTCCCTTGCACGTAACCTAGTTTGCATGGTACACTACATCTGACATGCTACATGCAACTGTTTGAACAGTCACAGTGGAATACACTCTAAGTCTTACATGTATAACATGGATTAATTTTAGGTAAACCCATTTATATATATACATGTAGGTATCTTGAAAGGTTTACATTGTATGTCTCATTGTCTGTCAGGCAAGGTTGGCCTGATCCTGACTTCATTTCATGGATCAGTGATTAAGGTTACTTCAGTTACATGTAATTTGTCAAGTTTGTTTCTCACACATGTTAAATACTACAAGCAGTAGGAAAAGTAGGTCAATTATATATATTTGGTGTATGAAATGAGTGCGGTGAAAAAATGTCTGAATTGCAGGACTTACATCGGACTTTGACCTCAATGACAATATCATGGTTCATTGAACAATGCTTAGTTTTTGTTGTTTGATCTATTTCCAAATGTTTCTCAGATGCTACAGTATAAACTACATGTACATGCATGACATGTATAGGATCACTATTTTTGGCATATTATTGGATATATATTCATAAGGTGTACAAGTTTGATTGGCAGGCTTTACATCTGACCATGACCTCATTTCATGTTTCATTGGGCAATGTTTAATTTTCATGGTTTGGATGTTAAGAATGTTAAGTCTATTCCACAGACAGTATAAATCACTAAATTTTGTGTATGGAATGTCAGTTTGTAGGGTGTACATCATCGGTCTGGCATGGTTAATTTTACTGTGACTTAAATTCTTTTTCAAAGGTTATTTATAATGGAAAGTTTGTGTGATACCTGTACATGTACAATGTACTAAAACCTTCATACATGTAGGAAAAGCAAGATTATACACATGTAGCTGCTTTTTGATAACAAAAGTCTGACAACTATTAACAATTGTTATAATTCATTTGATAATACTAGGTATTGTATAACATGAATACTGTATGATAACCAGAATAAGGAGATGTGGTATGAATTTCAATAAGACGACCATCAATCGTAAGCCAAGTGATGTAATTGTTAGTAACTGTACATCCTTCAACAATGAGCAAAATCAGTTCCGCATAAGTGTGATAATGAAAAACCTATAACAGGCCTAGCCATATTGGATGATGTAACACAATGTAAACAAGTTTAGATGAGAAACCCAAGTTTGATTTTTACACCATGTACACAAAAGCAACATTGATACACCAATGATGACACATATATTGTGATTAACCAAAGACTTGTACTTTAAATAGGTGATTTTCTGCCCTTATTCATGTTTTTTTCTTCAAATCCATTCTATCTGCTTTTGAATAAATGCCTTCTAAATATATGACCCAAGATGTTAAGCAACATTTTCCCATTGGTTTCCATAAACACAATAAGCATTACAAAGTCATACATGTATAATGCACTAATAGTGAGCTGTTTGTTGTAATTTAATTATAATATTTATGTTTGGAAGCATATTTTTGGGGTTTTAATTTGCTATTGTCCAGTAGCAAATATTACATGCATGTTCAGGACAAAAACAATTTACAATGAATACACTTGGTAGCTAGGTTCTTTAATAGTTGCCATCCGGGATGAAACGAGTCACAAGTCACTGAATCTGTGTATTTGTATACCCCCACTTTAAAAAAAGGGGGGTATACTGTTTTACCTCTGTCTGTCCATCAGTCCATCCGTCAGTCAGTCCCTCCCATGAATATTTTTCGTCGCATTTTTCTCAGGAACTACAATACAAGGATTTCTGAAGTTTGGTTTTAGGGTTTATCTAAGTCAGCTATATCGTGTGATGCATTTTCAGATTGATCACTTGACAACTTTCTGTTTACCGAACATTTGTACGATTTTACACATGATAGCCAAGTTGAAAATTTTCGTCTCACTTTTCTCAGGAACTACAATACAAGGATTTCTGAAATTTGGTTTCAGGTTTTAACGAAGTCATCTATACCGTGTGATGCATTTTCAGATTCATCACTCGACAACTTCCTGTTTACCGAACACTTGCATAATTTTACACTATTTATTTTTTTGTTGCAATTTTCTTAGGAACTACAATACAAGGATTTCTGAAATTTGGTTTCAGGGTTTATCTAAGTCAGCTATACAGTGTGATGCGTTTTCAGATTCATCACTTGACAACTTCCTGTTAACTGAACACTTGTATGATTTTACACATGAAAGCCAAGTTGAAAATTTTCGTCACACTTTTCTCAGGAACTACAATATAAGGATTTCTGAAATTTGGTTTCAGGATTTATATCAGTCAGCTATACCGTGCGATGCGTTTTCAGATTCATCACTCGACAATTTCCTGTTTACCGAACACTTGCATATTTTTACACTATTTATATTATCCACTTGCGGCGGGGTATCATCAGTGAGCAGTAGCTCGCAGTTTCACTTGTTTTTTCTAAGGTGTATATATGAATTCAGAATATGGGACCCATTTTCGTAATTTATAAATGTGACCATTTTTAAAATTTCCATTACTGTACTGTCATAGATAAAGGAAGATTGGGTGTGTGTGCCAATGAGACAACTCTCCATTCAAATAACAATTTATAATAGTAAACCATTATAGGTCAATGTAAGGCCTTCAACACGGAGCCTCGGCTCACACCGAACAAAAAAAATATTAAGGGACCCAGAATATTGTCTACATCTAGTAACATTGTTAGTTTTCTTTACTAATTAAAAAGTATGTCATTATTGTACAAGCATTTACAAGATTAAATAATTTGAAGTTGAACAATTGAAATGGGAAAATATTTTGGATAAACGTAATTAGTACGACATCTGATCAACTGTAACCACGTAAGAGAATCCGATGTCAGTCTTTAGAATTGACCAAATACATCAAGTTCTAAACCATGATGTGAAAAAACATAAAAGAAGATTTGATTTTCCTGTCTGAAACAATGCGAGTTTTCTTGTTTTGAACATTTGAACTTTCACTTGCGCTAGTTATTTTGTCGGGTCTTGTATGAACAGTATGTCCATCTACTTGTATTTACAAATATACAAAATATGTATGGTAAATTGTTTTCGAAAATCCGGTGAAAATATGATTTTTTCTCGCGAGTGATAATATTTGTTCACCTCAATCGTGAATGCTGACGTGCTATTTATATGTATCATGTGTATCAATTACAATTGAACTCATTGACCATTCCGTACAATATGAAGAATATACAGTACAAAGTCGAGTTAATATTGAACTATTCTAAAATAAAAAACGATAAAATAAAATAAATTAAATTTGGATAGATTTAAAATTTGTTTTCCATAGCCGCTAAAGATGTGTTATATGTCCGTAATATCTTTGATTATATGTTTTACATGTATAGAAATGAATATGGTTAATACGGCAATATTTATAATTTTAAAAGAAAAAAATGTAGCCCCGAATAAAAGCTCAGAATAAGTGTCTGAAATAAGCCCTAAAAAAAATATAAAGCAGTTTTATATGGCCATTGGGGATAAGTTTGACAAGTGTGTGCATAAGGAGTTCCCGGCTAGGTTTAGAGTATATCATGTATATTAGCGTTATTATGAAGTAATGTGATTCGTAAAACTACGGGTATTGAAAACAATTGTGTATGCATGAATGATTTCACACCTAACTGATTTAATAATAAAAAAAAAATGATATTAAAAATTGTCAACTGTTAATTCAGTTATAAAGATACGTTTGGTTTACAAATACATTGGGTAATTTTTCGCTTTTTCTGTTAGCAGTTATATTTTATCTAGTGAAATTGCAGGTATCTATGGCTGGTTCCGATTTTATTTGTTCGAAGAGATAATGGCGAGGAAGTGTTAAAAAAATATATAAATTCAGCACATTCACTAAATAACCGAGGAATACAAAAATGTGTTCAGCGGCAAATATTTCAAAAAACTATTTTTTTAAAACAATATACATCTAAAATTAATGTATTAAATGGGAATGAAAGTTGTTTCTCTTTGTCACAACCTTATATTTCACACGGTAAAATTGTTTTACAAATAATTTAACCTTTATCCCGGGCCTGGCTGTCAGACAATTTGTATCCGTGACTTTTAAGTGTACACGAATATCAATGTTTTGAAGTTGCTACGCTTATAAATTAGCTAGGCCTATACAATGGTTGAAGCTATTATATTTTAACTGTTACAACTTTTTCTGCGTTTAAACAGTTTATTTATGACTGTTTCAACGTTTTCTGTGTTGGGACAGTAATAAAATAACTGTTACAACTTTCAAATAGTTGCATCAGTTTTATTACGACTGTGACAACTCTTTAGGCGTTTAATCAGTTTATTTATGACTGTTGCAACGTTTTTCGAGTTGGGACAGTTGTAAATCAACTGTTACAACTTTGAAATAGTTGTATCAGTCCTTTAATGTCTGTGGCAGTTATTTCTTGCGTTGTTGCAGTCGATTTATGTTGTAGACAAACACTTTTAAAGTTGGGACAGTTACAAAATAACTGAAGCAGTGAAATTTAACAACTGTTACAACTTTAACAGGCCTTATCAGTCTTAGAACGACTGTTACTGGTATGGACAGACGTTTTTTCGTCCAGTAGTGTATCCTGTAGAGGCAGAATCATACTGATGATAAACATATCTACACGTTCTGTCACCAGTACAATCAACACCAGTGGTAACTGCAAGGGAATATCATATAATGATAATAACCTGTACGTTGTTATTGGTAGTAGTATAATACATGTGATGGACCTGACAGGTAAAGTAATACGTACTATACCGGTACCTTCAGACAATATCTGGGACATTACAGTAGACAGAAACAGGTTGGTCTGTACAGACGAGAAATCAATATACTGCTGCTCGTTAGAAGGAAAAGTAATGTGGAAGTTTAAAAAGTATGAATATCAAGATTTCGGTCGTGTGACAACAGATAACGAGGGGAATGTCTATGTGACGGACAGGACGACGAACACTGTAATAGTTGTATCAGATGATGGTAAACACCATAGGGAACTTCTTACTGAATCTGATGGATTGTATAAACCGTGGGGAATTTATTTTGACAGAAAAGAAAATAGTCTGCTTGTTTGTAATAGATATGGCGGAAATGCATTTCTTTTTGAGGTGAAAAAGAAACCATGATAAATAAACATGAAAAATCTTTCAGATAATGAGTTTATATGGACTCGGATCTGTTTGTGTATTTTGTTATTCAAAAAAATCTTTTGTTTACTTTTGTTTTATTTACTATCTACCTTTTTACACTGATTGTCATGATCTGTACAGTTGTATTCCGTATTCAGACTACAGACAATATTAACACATGTGTTATGTAGATGTTCGGTGTGCTCAAGGCTTTATGTGTGATAACAAATCAACTTTATATGGGAATGTAAAGTAATGCTGTAAAGAAGTGTTGTTCTTTGATACACATCCACTGTGTGATGTTTGAAGAAGAAAACAAAATTCAAATTATAGTGCATGATATCTTTTAAAATCATTTATACATTGTTTAAGAGGACATTTGTGTTTAAGTCATGCATATCCTGAGCATTAGTTTTGGTATTCGAAACTAACATTATATACGAATGTGTTGGTTTTAAATAAAATCGAAACACATTAAAACTTGTATTGTATTGTTGGGTTGCTGTCTCATTGACTGGTACTCAAGTTTTAATTTCATTCATTTTGTTTTCATCATTGAGGACTTACATTCAATATAGACTGCCCATTTGTTCTCGTATTGAATAGGCATGACATATTGGACACTTGACGACAAACAACAGATTAAGCTGTTATAAGTTCTATTTATATTAAACTGTATGACATGTTTTAAGTGTATTCGTGTGTTCATATTTAGAAAAATAGGGAAGTATATATAAAAAAAAAGATGATGTGGTATGATTGCTAATGGGACAGCTCTCCACAAGAAACCAAAATGACACAGAAATTACCACCTATAGGTCACCGTACGGCCTTCAACTATGGACAAAGCCAATACCGCATAGTCAGCTATAAAAGGCCCCGAAATGACAGTGTAAAACAATGCAAACGAAAAAAACTAATGGCAACATTATATAAAAAAAAATAAACGAAACTCAAATATGTAACACATAAACAAACGACAACTACTGAATTACAGGCTCCTGACTTGGGACAGGCACATACAAACATAAAGTGGCTGGGTGAAACATGTTATCAGGATCCCAAACCTCCCCTAACCTGAGACAGTGGTATAACAGTACAATATAAAAACTCATCAGATGGAGAACAATAGAAGTCGACGTGGCCTGGTACTTGAACATCCCAACCACAAAAAGACACCTGAGAGTACTCGCAGTTAAGTGACAGCTAGTTTAAAGCCAATAACAACTAATAAAAAAAAAGCATGCATCTAAGACTAAATTATCAATCTGTACTCATCCAACATCCAATGGATTTAGTGTAAAGACGTCATAAACAGTCACAGAAAAAAACACGACCTTGTGCAATGCCAAGATACAGGTATCGATAGATTGTAGATCCAAGAATGTGTGTATGTATACCTTACCTAAAGTGACTCCCCGGTTCAGCTAGCAAGCAAACTAACCAAATATATTACCTTTGCCTACACCCTCAATGCAATCGGCTGTAATTAGTTCATTCGATTCAGATTTGTTTACATAGTCATTCGAAATGAATTTATGGGTTTGTGTTATCACCCGAATACACATTTAACTTAATCAATTATGATTTATATCACAGAACTACTAAAATACTATCTTAAAGATTCAAAATTTGTTTTTAACTAAATGCATGTAGTAGTTCATGTTTTAAATACATGATTGCCGCTTAAAGAAACAGCTATACATGCAATTTGTTGAACATTTTGCATACGTCAAGGACGTGTTGTTAATGACTCATTTTAGTGCATCATTTAAGAACCCGCAACTATTGTTTTATGTACATATTATTAATTTGAACTTTTTGAAATGTTGTATTTTTTTGTTCATGTGTAATGTTTGGATTTTCACCCACAGCGAGTGTTTTGCGTTTGCAATAAACATGATAAAGATTATTTTAAAAAGTTTAATCATATGCGTGTATGTCTTTAATCTAAAACTCTCCTCAATATAAAATCTTTAAACATGTTAAAGTTTGTCATTTTTATTCTTCAGTTCATTGTCCCCTATATCATTAACAACAACCAAACACAACCTCATGTGTGTTGGTAAATGTACGAATAACCTCAAGTTTCTCCTGTCTGGTCCCGTATTTGCCACCAAACCTTGTAGAAACCATCTTTGATATTTCACATCCTTGCGAAAACTAAGGCCAGAACAAGAAAGCCAAATTGGTATACGCCAATGACACCATACGCAAACGTAAAATGATATGTGAAATATACGTCAGTGATATAGTACACCATGACCACTAAACATAAGAAAAAGATGTGATATATGTGGAGACAGTAACAAAACGACAAAAAAGGAAAACAGGTTTGTCATCGATCAAATGTATTCGTTCAGTGGCGTGTATATGTTACAGTAAATAGGTGAAATTAGGAATTACATGTATTTACTAAAATTTAGGAATTACAGGTAATCCCCGATGCACTTAGTAAATACAAGTAATTCCTGAAACAGTCCAGTTATTACCAGTAATTACTTATTTTAAAATGAATTTTTACACCTATTTACTGACTGCTAAAACAATGTTGTACTATGTTCAGATCATCAAAAGTTATGGTAATACTAACTAGAAGATCAGTTAGTACTCTTAAACTTTGTATTGAATGGTTGATTTGTATTAAAAATATCTTGAATAAATAATTATGGACTTTAAAATATTTGGTTAAATCCGAGTAACTTTACCATGTTTAGTTTAAATCCAAAATGGTTCAAGTTGAGCATTAACAATTTTTGACCAATTTCAGCAGACATGGAAATCAGAAATGAAAAATTCTCTCAAAGCAGTATGTTTTAAATTTCTAAAAAGAAAACTTTGAATTTGAAGAATATTTAGACTTACTACATTTTTGTACCTTATAAAGAAAAGATAACGTTATGTAGGTTAAGAACTAGAATGAACTGTTATGTGCATTAGCTTCGAGATATAAAAAAAGATTTATTTTTGTTGTTGTTAAATCATTAATAAAAATGATATAGTGAAATCATAATTCACTGTTAGCAGCCAATTTGATTCTACTTTGCTAAATTAGCTGAGAAACAAGGGTAACGAGTTGTGCACTTGCAAGTGAATATTTGGACCTTATTGAATATGTATTCATGTGACCTTCAATTCAACCTCTAGCTGGAGATGGGTTGTCGATGTATTAAGCTATTCAAGTTGTAAGGGTTTTGCAGAACAAATAGGCTACTTTTGCTATTAATGTTAAAATTGTCCATGAGATACTATCTTTTGACTAGTACTGTAAGAAGTTTCTGTCAAAATTTGGTAAAAATTCAGGATGGTTTATTAAACCTAATGTTTTAAAAACTTTAACTGTAGAGTGTATGTAATCTGGGGAAAAACTAGTCCATTTATAAGTTATTTACAAAAAAAATCAATTTTGGATAGATAGCATTGTCTTGCATGCATATATTTACAGAGTTTTAAAACCTATAAAACACCCGTTTTCCAGTTTCAATTCACAAACATTAAAGAGTATGCACTTTTGATGTGCCTTATATTCCTACATCCTTACGTAAGCTCCCTTAAAATCACTATCCCTTTACTTTCTTATTTGGTATCTTGTATTATGTTTTTAATTTTAAAACAAAAACATCAAGTTAGTAAATAGCTGTAAAAATGACAAAAAAAATCAGTGATTACCAGTAATTACTGAAACAACTAGTAAATACATGTAATTACTAAATTGGCTGTAATTACAGGTATTTACTGAAATGTTTAGTTATTACGTGTAATTCCTAATTTCACCTATTTACTGTAACATATACAAAATTTAGTCCTGGTATTTATGATGAGTTTATTTATGTTCACTTGAGTTAATATGTCTGTTGATTGAGTTAAGACATATCAATTCATATGTTATAGTGTGTAATTATTTGCACCTCTCCTTAGTCAGGAATGATCTGATGTTCAGTATTTGTCGATTGTTGACGTGGTTCAGACGAATTTCTCGTTTTTTCTTTAGATTAGACAGTTGGTTTTCAAGTTTTAAATGATTTTAAACAAGAAATTTTTGAAGCACTTTAAAGCTTGCTGTTCTATGTGAGGCAAAGCTCCGTATGAAGACCGTACTTATACCTATAAAGGTTTACTTTTATAAATTCTGGCTTTGAAGGAGATTTGGCTAATTGGCACTCATACCACATATGCAATGAGACTAAACCCTTACGACGCAGAAAAAAAGAAGATGGTGAATATACGTCAATGAGACTATACCCTTACGACGCAGATAATAAAACGATTTGAGATATACGTCAAGGAGACTATTCCCTTACGTCACAGATAATAAAACGATGTGGAATATACGTCAATGAGACTATACCCTTACGATGCAGATAATAAAAAGATGTGGAATATTCGTCGATGAGACTATACACGTTCAACGCAGATAATAAAACGATGTGTAGTATATGTCAATGAGACTATACTCTTATGACGCAGATAATAAAAAGATGTATGATATACGTCAATGAGACTATACCCTCACGACGTAGATAATAAAGCGATATAGAACATACGTCAATGACTTTTCCCTTACGACGTATATAATAACAAGATGTGTGATATACGTAAACGAGACTATGATCAGACTATACCCTTACAACGCAGATAATAACAAGATGTCTGAAATACGTCAATGAGATTATACCCTCACGATGCAGATAATAAAAAAGATATGGAACATACTCAATGAAACTTTCCCCTTAAGACACAGATAATAAAAATATGTGGAATATATGTCACTGAGACTATACCCTAATGACACAGATAATAAAGATATGTGGAATATATGTCAATAAGAATATACTCTCACGACGCAGATATTAAAAAGATTTGGAATATACATCAAGGAGACTATTCCCTTACGTCACAGATAATAAAACGATGTGGAATATACGTCAATGAGAATATACCCCCACGATGCAGATAATAAAAAGATGTGGAATATTCGTCGATGAGACTATACACGTTCGATGCAGATAACAAAACGATGTGTAGTATATGTCAATGAGACTATACTGTTATGATGCAGATAATAAAAAGATGTGTGATATACGTCAATGAGACTATACCCTCACGACGCAGATAATAAAGAGATATATAACATACTTCAATGACTTTTCCCTTACGACGTATATAATAAAAAGATGTGTGATATACGTCAAAGAGATTATACCCTCACGATGCAGATTATAAAAGATATGGAACATACTCAATGAAACTTTTCCCTTAAGACACAGATAATAATTTTTTTTGGAATATATGTCACTGAGACTATACCCTAACGATGCAGATAATAAAAAGATGTGGAATATACGTCACTGAGACTATACCCTAATGACACAGATAATAAAGATATGGGGAATATTTGTCAATAAGAATATACTCTCACGACGCAGATATTAAAAATATATGGAATATACGTCAATGAGACTATACCCTTTCGATGCAGATGATAAAAAGATGTGGAATATTCGTCGCTGAGACTATACACGTTCAACGCAGATAATAAACGATATGTAGTATATCATGTATATGTCAATGAGACTATACTCTCATGACGCAGATAATAAAAAGATGTGTGATATACGTCAATGAGACTATACCCTCACGATGCAGATAATAAAAAAGATATGGAACATATTTAATGAAACTTTCCCCTTAAGACACAGATAATAACAAGATGTGGAATATATGTCACTGAGACTATACCCTAACGATGCAGATAATAAAAAAAGATGTGGAATATACGTCACTGAGACTATACCCTAATGACACAGATAATAAAGATATGTGAAATATATGTCAATAAGAATATACTCTCACGACGCAGATATTAAAAAAGATATGTAATATACGTCAGTGAGACTATACCCTAACGATGCAGCTAATAAAAGTTGTGGAATACACGTCACTCAGACTTTACCCTTAAGAAGCAGATAATAAAAAGATGTGGGATTTACGTCACTGAGACTATACCCTTATGACACAGGTAATAAAAAGATGTTGAATATACGTCACTGAGACTATACCCTAACGAAGCAGATAACAAAAAGTTTTGGAATGTACGTCAATAAGACTATACCCTTACGACGCAGATAATAAAACGGCAATTGAAATACAACATTGACGACACAAATTCTAGTAATAAAACAGCTACATTTTTTTTAATGTGAAAAAGGTAAACGAGACATATCAAAGAGTATCATGTATCATAAATCAATGACAAGGGAATCATAACACAGATGTGTCATGTAACTCATTGGCACACATACAAACAATGTGGCATTTACGGCAATGGTTGTTTGTTGCTTAAGGACCAGTGGCACACTATTACATTTTCAGACGTAAACAAATTTACAGTATAAAATGTAGGTCATAAAAAAGAAGCAGTCGACGTGTACTGACTGTCTCTAAACAATAA
Source organism: Mytilus edulis (assembly GCA_019925275.1). Taxonomy (NCBI): domain Eukaryota; kingdom Metazoa; phylum Mollusca; class Bivalvia; order Mytilida; family Mytilidae; genus Mytilus; species Mytilus edulis. Next base: position 1,956,435 of record CM034359.1, read on the forward strand.
CAGTAAAAGCGGGTTAGGACATCATTTTGACTTGCAATATGCCATCTACATGTACGAACGTGCAGAACGTGATGTTAACTGTGCATATTCGTCAATGAGACAGTAACCAAACGAGTCAATTGAACAAAAAGGGGCGAAAGATACAAGGGAGACAGTCAAACTCATAAATTGAAAATAAACTGATAATGCCATGGATGCAAAATTAAAGACAGACAAATAATAGTACAGAAGACAACATAGAAAACTAAAGACCAAACAACACGAATCCCAACAGAAACCAAACAACACGAATCCCAACAGAAACTGAAGGGTGATTGTATGTTCCAAATGTGGCACCCTTCGTGTTGCTTAGATTATTACAACTCCGGTAGATAGTCTAATTTGGTGATAATTTGGGGAATGGTATTGTAGTAACTACATAAGGGACATATCTGATATCATCTGTGAAACGGTTATTCCATAACGGTCAACCAACTCGTGATGGCGTCCGTAAAACTTACAAAGGGATGACTTAAACTTCACCATTTGGAACTTTTGGTTTGAATATCTTCCTTGTGAGCAACAAACCTCTATCAAGGAAATCATGATAGGAAACGCAAGCCCGGGAATATCGTATAAATTAATAGTGTATACTCCGTATAGGCGCTGCTTAAATAATACTACATAGAAATAGAAAGTTTACAATTGGGAAGCTGAAATCATCTCTTTTGTCGTAAAGTTTTGTTTTCAACCGGCCATCATTATCAATTTCTAGATGTAAGTCAAGATATGAGGCAGACTTATCTATATCTGTAATACTCCGGTATTCTTTATACTATGTTCGAAGGGAAAAATCCGTTCAACATAGTGACCACATTTTGTATTATTAAGTGAGAAAACATCATCTTTATAGCGGAACATAATGTTAAAGGGTATTGCTAACTTCTGATTATTTTTCCTAAGAACTACCTGTATGCCTCATAATCAGTCGACGAAAAGAGGGGCACAATTGGTTCCCATTGCAATTCCGTCATTTTAAAAACAAAAACATGTTCTCCAATTGTACGTAACAAATATGTTGTCAGTCAGGTAAACCAAGCATCCTGATAATGTCAGCATGGTTAGTTTCCGAGATTTTTTTGTTTGTATTATCAGAGTGATTCATCATAAAGTAGTATTTATCCCTTCCCAAAACTAGATACGTGTACCTACGTTCGCCATTTCTTTTAATGAAACAAAGTAATACTAACTCTATTAATTTGTCAATGTGGCATATCTGTCTTAAAAAACAATCCTAACATTACAAATAAACAATGTTGCACTAAAACGTCAACCAGACAACATTTGATCGACACAATAAAAACCAACGTGGCATATAGGTTTTGTAGCATTTAATTAAAAAGGATGTGTCGTATATATCAATGACACAGTACCTAATTGACACAAATAAAAGAAATAAGACATATACGTCAACCAGACCATACCTTATCTACACAAATAATAAAGAAAAGATACGACATAAACGTCTACCAGACCATACCTTATCGACACAAATATTAAAGAAAAGATACGACATATACGTCAACCAGACCATACCTTATCTACACCAATAATAAAGAAAAGATACGACATATAATCAAACCAGACCATACCTTATCTACACCAATAATAAAGAAAATATATGACATAAACATCAACCAGACCATACCTTATCTACATTAATATAAAGAAAGATACAACATATACGTCAACCAGACCATACCTTATCTACACAATAATAAAGAAAGATATGACATAAACGTCAACCAGACCATACCTTATATACACCAATAATAAAGAAAAGATACGACATATACGTCAACCAGACCATACCTTATCTACACCAATAATAAAGAAAAGATACGACTATACGTCAAGCAGACCATACCTTATCTACACAAATAATAAAGAAAAGATATGACATATACGTCAACCAGACCATACCATATCTACACCAATAATAAAGAAAAGATATGACATATACGTCAACCAGACCATACCTTATCTACACAAATAATAAAGAAAAGATAGACATAAACGTCAACCAGCCCATACCTATCTACACCAATAATAAAGAAAAGATACGACATCAACGTCAACCAGACCATACCTTATCTACACAAATAATAAAGAAAAGATATGACATAACCTTATCTACACAATAATAAAGAAAAGATACGACATAACGTCAACCAGACCATACCTTATCTACACCAATAATAAAGAAAAGATAGACATAACGTCAACCAGACCATACCTTATCTACACAATAATAAAGAAAAGATACGACATAAACGTCAACCAGACCATACCTTATCTACACAATAATAAAGAAAAGATAGACATAACAGTCAACCAGCCATACCTTATCTACACAATAATAAAGAAAGATACGACATAACTCAACCAGACCATACCTATACACAATAATAAAGAAAAGATACGACATATACGTAAACCAGACCATACCTTATCTACACAATAATAAAGAAAAGATACGACATATACGTCAACCAGACCATACCTTATCTACACAATAATAAAGAAAAGATACGACATATACGTCAACCAACCATACCTTATTACACAAATATAAAGAAAAGATACGACATAACGTCAACCAGACCATACTTATCTACACAATAATAAAGAAAAGATACGACATAACGTCAACCAGACCATACCTTATCTACACAAATAATACAGAAAAGATAGACATAACGTCAACCAGACCATACTTATCTACACAATAATAAAGGAAAGATACGACATAAAACGTCAACCAGACCATACCTTATCTACACAAATAATAAAGAAAAGATACGACATAAACGTCAACCAGACCATACCTTATCTACACAAATAATAAAGAAAAGATACGACATAAACGTCAACCAGACCATACCTTATCTACACAATAATAAAGAAAGATACACATATACGTCAACCAGACCATACCTTATCTACACAATAATAAAGAAAAGATACGACATATACGTCAACCAACCTCCTTATCTACACCAATAATAAAGAAAAGATACGACATTACAGTCAACCAGACCATACCTTATCTACACAAATAATAAAGAAAAGATAGAATAACGTCAACCAGACCATACCTTATCTACACCAATAATAAAGAAAAGATAGACGATAACAGTCAACCAGACCATACCTTATTACACAATAATAAAGAAAAGATACGACATATACGTCAACCAGACCATACCTTATCTACACCAATAATAAAGAAAAGATACGACATATACGTCAACCAGACCATACCTTATCTACACAAATAATAAAGAAAAGATACGACATAACGTCAACCAGACCATACCTATTATCTACACAATAATAAAGAAAGATACGACATAAAGTCAACCAGACCATACCTTATCTACAAAATAATAAAGAAAAGATGACATTATCGTCAACCAGACAATACCATATCTACACCAATAATAAAGAAAAGATAGACATAAACGTCAACCAGACCATTACCTTATCTACACAATAATTTAAAGAAAAAGATACGACATATACGTCAACCAGACCATACCTTATCTACCCCAATAATAAAAGAAAAGATACGACATATACGTCAACCAGACCATACCTTATCTACACAAATAAAAAGAAAAGATACGACATAACGTCAACCAGACCATACCTTATCTACACAATAATAAAGAAAAGATACGACATAAACGTCAACCAGACCATACCATATCTACACAATAATAAAGAAAAGATATGACATAAAGTCAACCAGACATACCTTATCTACACCAATAATAAAGAAAAGATACGACATAACGTCAACCAGACCATACCTTATCTACACAAATAATAAAGAAAAGATACACATATACGTCAACCAGACCATACCTTACTACACAAATAATAAAGAAAAAATGACATAAACATCAACCAGACCATACCTTATCTACATCAATAATAAAGAAAAGATACAACTATACGTCAACCAGACCATACCTTATCTACACCAATAATAAAGAAAAGATATGACATAAACTCAACCAGACCATACCTTATCTACACAATAATAAGAAAAGATACGACATAACGTCAACCAGACCATACCTTATCTACACAATAATAAAGAAAAGATACGACATATACGTCAACAGACCATACCTTATCTACAACAAATAATAAAAAAAGATAGACATATACGTCAACCAGACCATACCTTATCTACACAAAATAATAAGAAAAGATATGACATATACGTCAACCAGACCATACCTTATCTACACAATAATAAAGAAAAGATATGACATAACGTCTAACCAGACCATACCATATCTACACAAATAATAAGAAAAGATACGACATAACGTCAACCAGACCACTACCTTATCTACACAAAATAATAAAGAAAAGATACGACATAAACGTCAACCAGACCATACCTTATCTACACAAATAATAAAGAAAAGATACGATATATACGTCAACCAGACCATACCTTATCTACACCAATAATAAAGAAAAGATACGACATATACCTCAACCAGACCATACCTTATTTACACAAATAATACAGAAAAGATACGACATAAACGTCAACCAGACCATACCTTATCTACACAAATAATAAAGGAAAGATACCACATATACGTCAACCAGTCCATACCTTATCTACACAATAATAAAGAAAAGATACGACATATAACGTCAACCAGACCATACCTTATCGACACAAATAATAAAGAAAAGATACGACATATACGTCAACCAGACCATACCTTATATACACCAATAATAAAGTAAAGATACAACATATACGTCAACCAGACCATACCTTATCTACACCAATAATAAAGAAAAAGATACGACATATACGTCAACTAGACCATACCTTATCTACACCAATAATAAAGAAAAGATACGACATCAACGTCAACCAGACCATACCTTATCTACACAAATAATAAAGAAAAGATACGACATAAACGTCAACCAGACCATACCTTATCTACACAAATAATACAGAAAAGACACGACATAAACGTCAACCAGACCATACCTTATTACGCAAATAATAAAGGAAAGATACACATATACGTCAACCAGTCCATACCTTATCTACACAAATAATAAAGAAAAGATACGACATAAACGTCAACCAGACCATTATACCTTATCGACACAAATAATAAAGAAAAGATACGACATATACGTCAACCAGACCATACCTTATATACACAATAATAAAGTAAAGATACAACATATACGTCAACCAGACCATACCTTATCTACACCAATAATAAAGAAAAGATACGACATATACGTCAACCAGACCATACCTTATCTACACCAATAATAAAGAAAAGATACGACATCAACGTCAACCAGACCATACCTTATCTACACAAAAAATAAAAAAAGATACGACATAAACGTCAACCAGACCATACCTTATCTACACAAATAATAAAGAAAAGATATGACATAAATGTCAACCAGACCATTCCTTATCTACACCAATAATAAAGAAAAGATACGACATATACGTCAACCAGACCATACCTTATCTACACAAATAATAAAGAAAATATACGACATATACGTCAACCAGACCATACCTTATCTACACCAATAATAAAGAAAAGATACGAAATAAAGTCAACCAGACCATACCTTATCTACACAAATAATAAAGAAAAGATACGACATATACGTCAACCAGACCATACCTTATCGACACAAATAATAAAGAAAAGATACGACATATACGTCAACCAGACCATACCTTATATACACCAATAATAAAGTAAAGATACAACATATACGTCAGCCAGACCATACCTCATCTACACCAATAATAAAGAAAAGATACGACATATACGTCAACCAGACCATACCTTATCTACACAAATAATAAAGAAAAGATACGACATATACGTCAACCAGACCATACCTTATCTACACAAATAATAAAGAAAAGATACGACATATACGTCAACAGACCATACCTTATCATACACAATAATAAAGAAAAGATACGACATATACGTCAACCAGACCATACCTTATCTAACCAATAATAAAGAAAAGATACGACATATACGTCAACCAGACCATACCTTATCTACACAAATAATAAAGAAAAGATACGACATAACGTCAACCAGACCATACCTTATCTACACCAATAATAAAGAAAAGATACGACATAACGTCAACCAGACCATACCTTATCTACACAATAATAAAGAAAAGATACGACATATACGTCAACCAGACCATACCTTATCTACACAAATAATAAAGAAAAGATACGACATATACGTCAACCAGACCATACCTTATCTACACCAATAATAAAGAAAAGATACGACATATACGTCAACCAGACCATACCTTATCTACACAAATAATAAAGAAAAGATACGACATAAACGTCAACCAGACCATACCTTATCTACACAAATAATAAAGGAAAGATACGACATATACGTCAACCAGTCCATACCTTATCTACACAAATAATAAAGAAAAGATACGACATAAACGTCAACCAGACCATACCTTATCGACACAAATAATAAAGAAAAGATACGACATATACGTCAACCAGACCATACCTTATATACACCAATAATAAAGTAAAGATACAACATATACGTCAACCAGACCATACCTCATCTACACCAATAATAAAGAAAAGATACGACATATACGTCAACCAGACCATACCTTATCTACACAAATAATAAAGAAAAGATACGACATATACGTCAACCAGACCATACCTTATCTACACAAATAATACAGAAAAGATACGACATAAACGTCAACCAGACCATACCTCATCTACACCAATAATAAAGAAAAGATACCACATAAACGTCAACCAGACCATACCTCATCGACACAAATAATAAAGAAAAGATACGACATGAACGTCTACCAGACTATACCTTATCTACACAAATTATAAAGAAAAAGTACGACATCAACGTCAACCAGACCATACCTTATCTACACAAATAATAAAGAAAAGATACGATATAAACGTCAACCAGACCATACCTTATCTACACAAATAATAAAGAAAAGATACGACATATACGTCAACCAGACCATACATTATCTACACCAATAATAAAGAAAAGATACGATATAAACGTCAACCAGACCATACCTTATCTACACAAATAATAAAGAAAAGATTTTGACATATACGTCAACCAGACCATACCATATCTACACCAATAATAAAGAAAAGATATGACATAAACGTCAACCAGACCATTCCTTATCTACACCAATAATAAAGAAAAGATACGACATATACGTCAACCAGACCATACCTTATCTACACAAATAATAAAGAAAAGATACGACATATACCTCAACCAGACCATACCTTATCTACACCAATAATAAAGAAAAGATATGACATAAACGTCAACCAGACCATTCCTTATCTACACCAATAATAAAGAAAAGATACGACATATACGTCAACCAGACCATACCTTATCTACAAAAATAATAAAGAAAAGATACGACATATACGTCAACCAGACCATACCTTATCTACACAAATAATAAAGAAAAGATACGACATAAACGTCAACCAGACCATACCTTATCTACACAAATAATAAAGAAAAAATTCGACATATACGTCAACCAGACCATACCTTATCTACACCAATAATAAAGAAAAGATACGACATAAACGTCAACCAGACCATACCTTATCTACACAAATAATAAAGGAAAGATACGACATATACGTCAACCAGTCCATACCTTATCTACACAAATAATAAAGAAAAGATACGACATAAACGTCAACTAGACCATACCTTATCGACACAAATAATAAAGAAAAGATACGAAATATACGTCAACCAGCCCATACCTTATATACTCAAATAATAAAGTAAAGATACAACATATACGTCAACCAGACCATACCTCATCTACACCAATAATAAAGAAAAGATACGACATATACGTCAACCAGACCATACCTTATCTACACAAATAATAAAGAAAAGATACGACATAAACGTCAACCAGACCATACCTTATCTACACAAATAATAAAGAAAAGATACGACATATACGTCAAGCAGACCTTACCTTATCTACACAAATAATAAAGAAAAGATACGACATATACGTCAAGCAGACCATACCTTATCTACACCAATAATAAAGAAAAGATACGACATATGGGACAATACCCCTAATGCGCCTTGAAATGAGGAAACACAAAAGTCACGTGTAAACAAAAAATCTCTGTGTAGTGATATTTGACACATTTCTATGATAAACAAATAACTGAGCTGAACCATTAGTGTTAATTTAGAAAATAAGGGAACACAGAATAAATGTGTAAAAACCATGGAGCTATGAAATGTGTTCAAAGTATTAAAATTTCAAAGAACTTATTGTGTTAAAATTGGGATTTTTTACCATGAGGAGCGACATCGCAAAAGGATACTCGGGGTTTGCTAAATTACGGAAAAATGAATCACACTTCGTACCCCGAAAATTTAACCACATATGTAAAAATGTCTCAGCTTCGAAACAAGCCATCATACATATACAAGTTTACGATATGGGCTGAGCAACAGAAGAAAACGTTACCATTACGGCCTATGGAATAACAATTGCGCATATTGACCCATCTTGTGAGAAAGAATCCAGAGATGTCTTAAGCTAATTTCACCTTGTACACCACAGAAAATTGTTAAAATGATGGTTAGTAGTTTTTTATTTATACCTAGTTATCATAAATGATTTCAGATAAATATTATTGATAAAGAACAGCAAAAATTCAATAAAATTTTCACTTTTAAATGCATTACTGGCACGGGGCTGAACACTTTTTTTAGGCACAGTCATAACTTTGTTCACCCCCGAGAGATCCGAAATGAATTGTTTATTCAATTGAAAAAGGCAAGAAAAAACTTACATGTAATATAAATAAATTGTAAGTAAACATGACACAATATAGTCTTTGTTATGCAATTATCACTCTGGTCTACAGGAATAGCTTATAATCAAGGGAGATAACACACTTCACACGAGTAAAGTGAGATACATCATACATGTGCTTTTATCCAATGATTTGACCCTGGTCAGTAGATATCATATGCAAATAAACAGAAAAAAAACATGTACATGTGTTAAGAAAATCACGAATTACTATTGTTAATGCACACGAGCAAAACACAAGATATTGTCATTTCTCAGTGAAAAAGGGGGAGGGTCAAACCTTCTTGAACACAATATTGCTATTCAACTACATGTATTAAGCTAGTTAGCTACTACTCATTGCTTCTAATATAAACAGTTTAAATGAAGGTGGCTTAGCCACAAGGGAGAAGCATTTTTCTTTCTTTGTGATAAAATTTTCAAGAATTAGATTTTTCTCTCTCAATAATACTTATGTATTTAATTTAATGATAACACAGTTTGAGTTGTTTTTTTTTGTCTTATTTCAGTTCCAGACATATCATTACTTTTAAATATGAGATGACAAACTAAAGGTTTTAAAAAGTCCTGAATAACTGGTAAGCATTTTGATTTATTAGGTAAGCTCTAAATTATTTATTTATGGTATTTGTTCAAATGAAATTACAGTCGGTATGTTAAAAATATGCTTATATGAAAACTGTTGCTATGGTCTTGCTATTAAATGAAAAGGCTTGGTTACTGGTCTTTTCGACTCAACATTTCGAGTTAAATCTTGCGTCAACTGATTCTCATGTAACACTGCAAACTCTATATAGCACTATTTTGATCTGTCAGTATTTAATGACGCCATAATACGTGTGATGTCACAATGTTTCCTTTAATACCTCATGTGGATTTCTCACTGATAAAGGGTTTTCACTGAAATACATGTAAAAAGCCTTTTTTTCTCAAATAGAATTATGTGAATGGACAAGTTTTGAAAATTTGCACTTCATTGCACTCTAATTACATGATAAGAATGACTTTCCCGGTAGTTTTGAGGGGTTTCCACAGTATTATATACCAGATGTCCACTAGTAAGAATAGTAATTTTGCTGGTTTTTTTTTTATGAAATCTACATTTTTGCATAATTTCTCTGTCAAAATGCACTTTAAGACACAAGAAAATGTTAAAGAATGCTTTAATAGGGTCTGTGTATTGTTATTTAAGGTTATCATCAGAAGTTTTGTCCTTGTTTTGACTAGTAAAGGTATACTGGAAGAAATTAATTATACATGCACATTGTATTAAAAATAAATGAATATAGCGATAAAAGTGTCATTGCCATATAGTGCTGAAATGACTTTATTTTTTTCAGAAATGGACAAAAATACACAGATTTATTCAGAATGTCATACCGATGAAGATCACCTAAAAATATTTGGAAAAATCAGAACTATGGATTTCAATATGGGACAATACCCCTAATGCGCCTTGAAATGAGGAACACAAAAGTCACGTGTAAACAAAAAATCTCTGTGTAGTGATATTTGACACATTTCTATGATAAACAAATAACTGAGCTGAACCATTAGTGTTAATTTAGAAAATAAGGGAACACAGAATAAATGTGTAAAAACCATGGAGCTATGAAATGTGTTCAAAGTATTAAAATTTTAAAGAACTTATTGTGTTAAAATTGGGATTTTTTACCATGAGGAGCGACATCGCAAAAGGATACTCGGGGTTTGCTAAATTACGGAAAAATGAATCACACTTCGTACCCCGAAAATTTAACCACATATGTAAAAATGTCTCAGCTTCGAAACAAGCCATCATACATATACAAGTTTACGATATGGGCTGAGCAACAGAAGAAAACGTTACCATTACGGCCTATGGAATAACAATTGCGCATATTGCCCATCTTGTGAGAAAGAATCCAGAGATGTCTTAAGCTAATTTCACCTTGTACACCACAGAAAATTGTTAAAATGATGGTTAGTAGTTTTTTATTTATACCTAGTTATCATAAATGATTTCAGATAAATATTATTGATAAAGAACAGCAAAAATTCAATAAAATTTTCACTTTTAAATGCATTACTGGCACGGGGCTGAACACTTTTTTTAGGCACAGTCATAACTTTGTTCACCCCCGAGAGATCCGAAATGAATTGTTTATTCAATTGAAAAAGGCAAGAAAAAACTTACATGTAATATAAATAAATTGTAAGTAAACATGACACAATATAGTCTTTGTTATGCAATTATCACTCTGGTCTACAGGAATAGCTTATAATCAAGGGAGATAACACACTTCACACGAGTAAAGTGAGATACATCATACATGTGCTTTTATCCAATGATTTGACCCTGGTCAGTAGATATCATATGCAAATAAACAGAAAAAAAACATGTACATGTGTTAAGAAAATCACGAATTACTATTGTTAATGCACACGAGCAAAACACAAGATATTGTCATTTCTCAGTGAAAAAGGGGGAGGGTCAAACCTTCTTGAACACAATATTGCTATTCAACTACATGTATTAAGCTAGTTAGCTACTACTCATTGCTTCTAATATAAACAGTTTAAATGAAGGTGGCTTAAGCCACAAGGGAGAAGCATTTTTCTTTCTTTGTGATAAAATTTTCAAGAATTAGATTTTTCTCTCTCAATAATACTTATGTATTTTAATTAATGATAACACAGTTTGAGTTGTTTTTTTTTTGTCTTATTTCAGTTCCAGACATATCATTACTTTTAAATATGAGATGACAAACTAAAGGTTTTAAAAAGTCCTGAATAACTGGTAAGCATTTTGATTTATTAGGTAAGCTCTAAATTATTTATTTATGGTATTTGTTCAAATGAAATTACAGTCGGTATGTTAAAAATATGCTTATATGAAAACTGTTGCTATGGTCTTGCTATTAAATGAAAAGGCTTGGTTACTGGTCTTTTCGACTCAACATTTCGAGTTAAATCTTGCGTCAACTGATTCTCATGTAACACTGCAAACTCTATATAGCACTATTTTGATCTGTCAGTATTTAATGACGCCATAATACGTGTGATGTCACAATGTTTCCTTTAATACCTCATGTGGATTTCTCACTGATAAAGGGTTTTCACTGAAATACATGTAAAAAGCCTTTTTTTCTCAAATAGAATTATGTGAATGGACAAGTTTTGAAAATTTGCACTTCATTGCACTCTAATTACATGATAAGAATGACTTTCCCGGTAGTTTTGAGGGGTTTCCACAGTATTATATACCAGATGTCCACTAGTAAGAATAGTAATTTTGCTGGTTTTTTTTTTATGAAATCTACATTTTTGCATAATTTCTCTGTCAAAATGCACTTTAAGACACAAGAAAATGTTAAGAATGCTTTAATAGGGTCTGTGTATTGTTATTTAAGGTTATCATCAGAAGTTTTGTCCTTGTTTTGACTAGTAAAGGTATACTGGAAGAAATTAATTATACATGCACATTGTATTAAAAATAAATGAATATAGCGATAAAAGTGTCATTGCCATATAGTGCTGAAATGACTTTATTTTTTTTCAGAAATGGACAAAAATACACAGATTTATTCAGAATGTCATACCGATGAAGATCACCTAAAAATATTTGGAAAAATCAGAACTATGGATTTCAATATGGGACAATACCCCTAATGCGCCTTGAAATGAGGAACACAAAAGTCACGTGTAAACAAAAAATCTCTGTGTAGTGATATTTGACACATTTCTATGATAAACAAATAACTGAGCTGAACCATTAGTGTTAATTTAGAAAATAAGGGAACACAGAATAAATGTGTAAAAACCATGGAGCTATGAAATGTGTTCAAAGTATTAAAATTTTAAAGAACTTATTGTGTTAAAATTGGGATTTTTTACCATGAGGAGCGACATCGCAAAAGGATACTCGGGGTTTGCTAAATTACGGAAAAATGAATCACACTTCGTACCCCGAAAATTTAACCACATATGTAAAAATGTCTCAGCTTCGAAACAAGCCATCATACATATACAAGTTTACGATATGGGCTGAGCAACAGAAGAAAACGTTACCATTACGGCCTATGGAATAACAATTGCGCATATTGCCCCATCTTGTGAGAAAGAATCCAGAGATGTCTTAAGCTAATTTCACCTTGTACACCACAGAAAATTGTTAAAATGATGGTTAGTAGTTTTTTATTTATACCTAGTTATCATAAATGATTTCAGATAAATATTATTGATAAAGAACAGCAAAAATTCAATAAAATTTTCACTTTTAAATGCATTACTGGCACGGGGCTGAACACTTTTTTTAGGCACAGTCATAACTTTGTTCACCCCGAGAGATCCGAAATGAATTGTTTATTCAATTGAAAAAGGCAAGAAAAAACTTACATGTAATATAAATAAATTGTAAGTAAACATGACACAATATAGTCTTTGTTATGCAATTATCACTCTGGTCTACAGGAATAGCTTATAATCAAGGGAGATAACACACTTCACACGAGTAAAGTGAGATACATCATACATGTGCTTTTATCCAATGATTTGACCCTGGTCAGTAGATATCATATGCAAATAAACAGAAAAAAAACATGTACATGTGTTAAGAAAATCACGAATTACTATTGTTAATGCACACGAGCAAAACACAAGATATTGTCATTTCTCAGTGAAAAAGGGGGAGGGTCAAACCTTCTTGAACACAATATTGCTATTCAACTACATGTATTAAGCTAGTTAGCTACTACTCATTGCTTCTAATATAAACAGTTTAAATGAAGGTGGCTTAGCCACAAGGGAGAAGCATTTTTCTTTCTTTGTGATAAAATTTTCAAGAATTAGATTTTTCTCTCTCAATAATACTTATGTATTTTAATTTAATGATAACACAGTTTGAGTTTTTTTTTTTTGTCTTATTTCAGTTCCAGACATATCATTACTTTTAAATATGAGATGACAAACTAAAGGTTTTAAAAAGTCCTGAATAACTGGTAAGCATTTTGATTTATTAGGTAAGCTCTAAATTATTTATTTATGGTATTTGTTCAAATGAAATTACAGTCGGTATGTTAAAATATGCTTATATGAAAACTGTTGCTATGGTCTTGCTATTAAATGAAAAGGCTTGGTTACTGGTCTTTTCGACTCAACATTTCGAGTTAAATCTTGCGTCAACTGATTCTCATGTAACACTGCAAACTCTATATAGCACTATTTTGATCTGTCAGTATTTAATGACGCCATAATACGTGTGATGTCACAATGTTTCCTTTAATACCTCATGTGGATTTCTCACTGATAAAGGGTTTTCACTGAAATACATGTAAAAAGCCTTTTTTTCTCAAATAGAATTATGTGAATGGACAAGTTTTGAAAATTTGCACTTCATTGCACTCTAATTACATGATAAGAATGACTTTCCCGTAGTTTTGAGGGGTTTCCACAGTATTATATACCAGATGTCCACTAGTAAGAATAGTAATTTTGCTGGTTTTTTTTTTATGAAATCTACATTTTTGCATAATTTCTCTGTCAAAATGCACTTTAAGACACAAGAAAATGTTAAAGAATGCTTTAATAGGGTCTGTGTATTGTTATTTAAGGTTATCATCAGAAGTTTTGTCCTTGTTTTGACTAGTAAAGGTATACTGGAAGAAATTAATTATACATGCACATTGTATTAAAAATAAATGAATATAGCGATAAAAGTGTCATTGCCATATAGTGCTGAAATGACTTTATTTTTTTTCAGAAATGGACAAAAATACACAGATTTATTCAGAATGTCATACCGATGAAGATCACCTAAAAATATTTGGAAAAATCAGAACTATGGATTTCAATATGGGACAATACCCCTAATGCGCCTTGAAATGAGGAACACAAAAGTCACGTGTAAACAAAAAATCTCTGTGTAGTGATATTTGACACATTTCTATGATAAACAAATAACTGAGCTGAACCATTAGTGTTAATTTAGAAAATAAGGGAACACAGAATAAATGTGTAAAAACCATGGAGCTATGAAATGTGTTCAAAGTATTAAAATTTTAAAGAACTTATTGTGTTAAAATTGGGATTTTTTACCATGAGGAGCGACATCGCAAAAGGATACTCGGGTTTGCTAAATTACGGAAAAATGAATCACACTTCGTACCCCGAAAATTTAACCACATATGTAAAAATGTCTCAGCTTCGAAACAAGCCATCATACATATACAAGTTTACGATATGGGCTGAGCAACAGAAGAAAACGTTACCATTACGGCCTATGGAATAACAATTGCGCATATTGCCCCATCTTGTGAGAAAGAATCCAGAGATGTCTTAAGCTAATTTCACCTTGTACACCACAGAAAATTGTTAAAATGATGGTTAGTAGTTTTTTTATTTATACCTAGTTATCATAAATGATTTCAGATAAATATTATTGATAAAGAACAGCAAAAATTCAATAAAATTTTCACTTTTAAATGCATTACTGGCACGGGGCTGAACACTTTTTTTAGGCACAGTCATAACTTTGTTCACCCCCGAGAGATCCGAAATGAATTGTTTATTCAATTGAAAAAGGCAAGAAAAAACTTACATGTAATATAAATAAATTGTAAGTAAACATGACACAATATAGTCTTTGTTATGCAATTATCACTCTGGTCTACAGGAATAGCTTATAATCAAGGGAGATAACACACTTCACACGAGTAAAGTGAGATACATCATACATGTGCTTTTATCCAATGATTTGACCCTGGTCAGTAGATATCATATGCAAATAAACAGAAAAAAAACATGTACATGTGTTAAGAAAATCACGAATTACTATTGTTAATGCACACGAGCAAAACACAAGATATTGTCATTTCTCAGTGAAAAAGGGGGAGGGTCAAACCTTCTTGAACACAATATTGCTATTCAACTACATGTATTAAGCTAGTTAGCTACTACTCATTGCTTCTAATATAAACAGTTTAAATGAAGGTGGCTTAGCCACAAGGGAGAAGCATTTTTCTTTCTTTGTGATAAAATTTTCAAGAATTAGATTTTTCTCTCTCAATAATACTTATGTATTTTAAATTTAATGATAACACAGTTTGAGTTGTTTTTTTTTTGTCTTATTTCAGTTCCAGACATATCATTACTTTTAAATATGAGATGACAAACTAAAGGTTTTAAAAAGTCCTGAATAACTGGTAAGCATTTTGATTTATTAGGTAAGCTCTAAATTATTTATTTATGGTATTTGTTCAAATGAAATTACAGTCGGTATGTTAAAAATATGCTTATATGAAAACTGTTGCTATGGTCTTGCTATTAAATGAAAAGGCTTGGTTACTGGTCTTTTCGACTCAACATTTCGAGTTAAATCTTGCGTCAACTGATTCTCATGTAACACTGCAAACTCTATTAGCACTATTTTGATCTGTCAGTATTTAATGACGCCATAATACGTGTGATGTCACAATGTTTCCTTTAATACCTCATGTGGATTTCTCACTGATAAAGGGTTTTCACTGAAATACATGTAAAAAGCCTTTTTTTCTCAAATAGAATTATGTGAATGGACAAGTTTTGAAAATTTGCACTTCATTGCACTCTAATTACATGATAAGAATGACTTTCCCGTAGTTTTGAGGGGTTTCCACAGTATTATATACCAGATGTCCACTAGTAAGAATAGTAATTTTGCTGGTTTTTTTTTTATGAAATCTACATTTTTGCATAATTTCTCTGTCAAAATGCACTTTAAGACACAAGAAAATGTTAAAGAATGCTTTAATAGGGTCTGTGTATTGTTATTTAAGGTTATCATCAGAAGTTTTGTCCTTGTTTTGACTAGTAAAGGTATACTGGAAGAAATTAATTATACATGCACATTGTATTAAAAATAAATGAATATAGCGATAAAAGTGTCATTGCCATATAGTGCTGAAATGACTTTATTTTTTTCAGAAATGGACAAAAATACACAGATTTATTCAGAATGTCATACCGATGAAGATCACCTAAAAATATTTGGAAAAATCAGAACTATGGATTTCAATATGGGACAATACCCCTAATGCGCCTTGAAATGAGGAACACAAAAGTCACGTGTAAACAAAAAATCTCTGTGTAGTGATATTTGACACATTTCTATGATAAACAAATAACTGAGCTGAACCATTAGTGTTAATTTAGAAAATAAGGGAACACAGAATAAATGTGTAAAAACCATGGAGCTATGAAATGTGTTCAAAGTATTAAAATTTTAAAGAACTTATTGTGTTAAAATTGGGATTTTTTACCATGAGGAGCGACATCGCAAAAGGATACTCGGGGTTTGCTAAATTACGGAAAAATGAATCACACTTCGTACCCCGAAAATTTAACCACATATGTAAAAATGTCTCAGCTTCGAAACAAGCCATCATACATATACAAGTTTACGATATGGGCTGAGCAACAGAAGAAAACGTTACCATTACGGCCTATGGAATAACAATTGCGCATATTGCCCATCTTGTGAGAAAGAATCCAGAGATGTCTTAAGCTAATTTCACCTTGTACACCACAGAAAATTGTTAAAATGATGGTTAGTAGTTTTTTATTTATACCTAGTTATCATAAATGATTTCAGATAAATATTATTGATAAAGAACAGCAAAAATTCAATAAAATTTTCACTTTTAAATGCATTACTGGCACGGGGCTGAACACTTTTTTTAGGCACAGTCATAACTTTGTTCACCCCCGAGAGATCCGAAATGAATTGTTTATTCAATTGAAAAAGGCAAGAAAAAACTTACATGTAATATAAATAAATTGTAAGTAAACATGACACAATATAGTCTTTGTTATGCAATTATCACTCTGGTCTACAGGAATAGCTTATAATCAAGGGAGATAACACACTTCACACGAGTAAAGTGAGATACATCATACATGTGCTTTTATCCAATGATTTGACCCTGGTCAGTAGATATCATATGCAAATAAACAGAAAAAAAACATGTACATGTTTAAGAAAATCACGAATTACTATTGTTAATGCACACGAGCAAAACACAAGATATTGTCATTTCTCAGTGAAAAAGGGGGAGGGTCAAACCTTCTTGAACACAATATTGCTATTCAACTACATGTATTAAGCTAGTTAGCTACTACTCATTGCTTCTAATATAAACAGTTTAAATGAAGGTGGCTAGCCACAAGGGAGAAGCATTTTTCTTTCTTTGTGATAAAATTTTCAAGAATTAGATTTTTCTCTCTCAATAATACTTATGTATTTAATTAAATGATAACACAGTTTGATGTTATTTTTTTTTGTCTTATTTCAGTTCCAGACATATCATTACTTTTAAATATGAGATGACAAACTAAAGGTTTTAAAAAGTCCTGAATAACTGGTAAGCATTTTGATTTATTAGGTAAGCTCTAAATTATTTATTTATGGTATTTGTTCAAATGAAATTACAGTCGGTATGTTAAAAATATGCTTATATGAAAACTGTTGCTATGGTCTTGCTATTAAATGAAAAGGCTTGGTTACTGGTCTTTTCGACTCAACATTTCGAGTTAAATCTTGCGTCAACTGATTCTCATGTAACACTGCAAACTCTATATAGCACTATTTTGATCTGTCATTATTTAATGACGCCATAATACGTGTGATGTCACAATGTTTCCTTTAATACCTCATGTGGATTTCTCACTGATAAAGGGTTTTCACTGAAATACATGTAAAAAGCCTTTTTTTCTCAAATAGAATTATGTGAATGGACAAGTTTTGAAAATTTGCACTTCATTGCACTCTAATTACATGATAAGAATGACTTTCCCGGTAGTTTTGAGGGGTTTCCACAGTATTATATACCAGATGTCCACTAGTAAGAATAGTATTTTGCTGGTTTTTTTTTTATGAAATCTACATTTTTGCATAATTTCTCTGTCAAAATGCACTTTAAGACACAAGAAAATGTTAAAGAATGCTTTAATAGGGTCTGTGTATTGTTATTTAAGGTTATCATCAGAAGTTTTGTCCTTGTTTTGACTAGTAAAGGTATACTGGAAGAAATTAATTATACATGCACAGTTGTATTAAAAATAAATGAATATAGCGATAAAAGTGTCATTGCCATATAGTGCTGAAATGACTTTATTTTTTTTCAGAAATGGACAAAAATACACAGATTTATTCAGAATGTCATACCGATGAAGATCACCTAAAAATATTTGGAAAAATCAGAACTATGGATTTCAATATGGGACAATACCCCTAATGCGCCTTGAAATGAGGAACACAAAAGTCACGTGTAAACAAAAAATCTCTGTGTAGTGATATTTGACACATTTCTATGATAAACAAATAACTGAGCTGAACCATTAGTGTTAATTTAGAAAATAAGGGAACACAGAATAAATGTGTAAAAACCATGGAGCTATGAAATGTGTTCAAAGTATTAAAATTTTAAAGAACTTATTGTGTTAAAATTGGGATTTTTTACCATGAGGAGCGACATCGCAAAAGGATACTCGGGGTTTGCTAAATTACGGAAAAATGAATCACACTTCGTACCCCGAAAATTTAACCACATATGTAAAAATGTCTCAGCTTCGAAACAAGCCATCATACATATACAAGTTTACGATATGGGCTGAGCAACAGAAGAAAACGTTACCATTACGGCCTATGGAATAACAATTGCGCATATTGCCCCATCTTGTGAGAAAGAATCCAGAGATGTCTTAAGCTAATTTCACCTTGTACACCACAGAAAATTGTTAAAATGATGGTTAGTAGTTTTTTATTTATACCTAGTTATCATAAATGATTTCAGATAAATATTATTGATAAAGAACAGCAAAAATTCAATAAAATTTTCACTTTTAAATGCATTACTGGCACGGGGCTGAACACTTTTTTTAGGCACAGTCATAACTTTGTTTACCCCGAGAGATCCGAAATGAATTGTTTATTCAATTGAAAAAGGCAAGAAAAAACTTACATGTAATATAAATAAATTGTAAGTAAACATGACACAATATAGTCTTTGTTATGCAATTATCACTCTGGTCTACAGGAATAGCTTATAATCAAGGGAGATAACACACTTCACACGAGTAAAGTGAGATACATCATACATGTGCTTTTATCCAATGATTTGACCCTGGTCAGTAGATATCATATGCAAATAAACAGAAAAAAAACATGTACATGTATTAAGAAAATCACGAATTACTATTGTTAATGCACACGAGCAAAACACAAGATATTGTCATTTCTCAGTGAAAAAGGGGGAGGGTCAAACCTTCTTGAACACAATATTGCTATTCAACTACATGTATTAAGCTAGTTAGCTACTACTCATTGCTTCTAATATAAACAGTTTAAATGAAGGTGGCTAGCCACAAGGGAGAAGCATTTTTCTTTCTTTGTGATAAAATTTTCAAGAATTAGATTTTTCTCTCTCAATAATACTTATGTATTTAATTAAATGATAACACAGTTTGAGTTATTTTTTTTTGTCTTATTTCAGTTCCAGACATATCATTACTTTTAAATATGAGATGACAAACTAAAGGTTTTAAAAAGTCCTGAATAACTGGTAAGCATTTTGATTTATTAGGTAAGCTCTAAATTATTTATTTATGGTATTTGTTGCAAATGAAATTACAGTCGGTATGTTAAAAATATGCTTATATGAAAACTGTTGCTATGGTCTTGCTATTAAATGAAAAGGCTTGGTTACTGGTCTTTTCGACTCAACATTTCGAGTTAAATCTTGCGTCAACTGATTCTCATGTAACACTGCAAACTCTATTTAGCACTATTTTGATCTGTCATTATTTAATGACGCCATAATACGTGTGATGTCACAATGTTTCCTTTAATACCTCATGTGGATTTCTCACTGATAAAGGGTTTTCACTGAAATACATGTAAAAAGCCTTTTTTTCTCAAATAGAATTATGTGAATGGACAAGTTTTGAAAATTTGCACTTCATTGCACTCTAATTACATGATAAGAATGACTTTCCCAGTAGTTTTGAGGGTTTCCACAGTATTATATACCAGATGTCCACTAGTAAGAATAGTTATTTTGCTGGTTTTTTTTTTATGAAATCTACATTTTTGCATAATTTCTCTGTCAAAATGCACTTTAAGACACAAGAAAATGTTATAGAATGCTTTAATAGGGTCTGTGTATTGTTATTTAAGGTTATCATCAGAAGTTTTGTCCTTGTTTTGACTAGTAAAGGTATACTGGAAGAAATTAATTATACATGCACGTTGTATTAAAAATAAATGAATATAGCGATAAAAGTGTCATTGCCATATAGTGCTGAAATGACTTTATTTTTTTCAGAAATGGACAAAAATACACAGATTTATTCAGAATGTCATACCGATGAAGATCACCTAAAAATATTTGGAAAAATCAGAACTATGGATTTCAATATGGGACAATACCCCTAATGCGCCTTGAAATGAGGAACACAAAAGTCACGTGTAAACAAAAAATCTCTGTGTAGTGATATTTGACACATTTCTATGATAAACAAATAACTGAGCTGAACCATTAGTGTTAATTTAGAAAATAAGGGAACACAGAATAAATGTGTAAAAACCATGGAGCTATGAAATGTGTTCAAAGTATTAAAATTTTAAAGAACTTATTGTGTTAAAATTGGGATTTTTTACCATGAGGAGCGACATCGCAAAAGGATACTCGGGGTTTGCTAAATTACGGAAAAATGAATCACACTTCGTACCCCGAAAATTTAACCACATATGTAAAAATGTCTCAGCTTCGAAACAAGCCATCATACATATACAAGTTTACGATATGGGCTGAGCAACAGAAGAAAACGTTACCATTACGGCCTATGGAATAACAATTGCGCATATTGCCCCATCTTGTGAGAAAGAATCCAGAGATGTCTTAAGCTAATTTCACCTTGTACACCACAGAAAATTGTTAAAATGATGGTTAGTAGTTTTTTATTTATACCTAGTTATCATAAATGATTTCAGATAAATATTATTGATAAAGAACAGCAAAAATTCAATAAAATTTTCACTTTTAAATGCATTACTGGCACGGGGCTGAACACTTTTTTTAGGCACAGTCATAACTTTGTTTCACCCCGAGAGATCCGAAATGAATTGTTTATTCAATTGAAAAAGGCAAGAAAAAACTTACATGTAATATAAATAAATTGTAAGTAAACATGACACAATATAGTCTTTGTTATGCAATTATCACTCTGGTCTACAGGAATAGCTTATAATCAAGGGAGATAACACACTTCACACGAGTAAAGTGAGATACATCATACATGTGCTTTTATCCAATGATTTGACCCTGGTCAGTAGATATCATATGCAAATAAACAGAAAAAAAACATGTACATGTGTTAAGAAAATCACGAATTACTATTGTTAATGCACACGAGCAAAACACAAGATATTGTCATTTCTCAGTGAAAAAGGGGGAGGGTCAAACCTTCTTGAACACAATATTGCTATTCAACTACATGTATTAAGCTAGTTAGCTACTACTCATTGCTTCTAATATAAACAGTTTAAATGAAGGTGGCTTAGCCACAAGGGAGAAGCATTTTTCTTTCTTTGTGATAAAATTTTCAAGAATTAGATTTTTCTCTCTCAATAATACTTATGTATTTAATTTAATGATAACACAGTTTGAGTTGTTTTTTTTTTGTCTTATTTCAGTTCCAGACATATCATTACTTTTAAATATGAGATGACAAACTAAAGGTTTTAAAAAGTCCTGAATAACTGGTAAGCATTTTGATTTATTAGGTAAGCTCTAAATTATTTATTTATGGTATTTGTTCAAATGAAATTACAGTCGGTATGTTAAAAATATGCTTATATGAAAACTGTTGCTATGGTCTTGCTATTAAATGAAAAGGCTTGGTTACTGGTCTTTTCGACTCAACATTTCGAGTTAAATCTTGCGTCAACTGATTCTCATGTAACACTGCAAACTCTATATAGCACTATTTTGATCTGTCAGTATTTAATGACGCCATAATACGTGTGATGTCACAATGTTTCCTTTAATACCTCATGTGGATTTCTCACTGATAAAGGGTTTTCACTGAAATACATGTAAAAAGCCTTTTTTTCTCAAATAGAATTATGTGAATGGACAAGTTTTGAAAATTTGCACTTCATTGCACTCTAATTACATGATAAGAATGACTTTCCCGGTAGTTTTGAGGGGTTTCCACAGTATTATATACCAGATGTCCACTAGTAAGAATAGTAATTTTGCTGGTTTTTTTTTATGAAATCTACATTTTTGCATAATTTCTCTGTCAAAATGCACTTTAAGACACAAGAAAATGTTAAGAATGCTTTAATAGGGTCTGTGTATTGTTATTTAAGGTTATCATCAGAAGTTTTGTCCTTGTTTTGACTAGTAAAGGTATACTGGAAGAAATTAATTATACATGCACATTGTATTAAAAATAAATGAATATAGCGATAAAAGTGTCATTGCCATATAGTGCTGAAATGACTTTATTTTTTTTCAGAAATGGACAAAAATACACAGATTTATTCAGAATGTCATACCGATGAAGATCACCTAAAAATATTTGGAAAAATCAGAACTATGGATTTCAATATGGGACAATACCCCTAATGCGCCTTGAAATGAGGAACACAAAAGTCACGTGTAAACAAAAAATCTCTGTGTAGTGATATTTGACACATTTCTATGATAAACAAATAACTGAGCTGAACCATTAGTGTTAATTTAGAAAATAAGGGAACACAGAATAAATGTGTAAAAACCATGGAGCTATGAAATGTGTTCAAAGTATTAAAATTTTAAAGAACTTATTGTGTTAAAATTGGGATTTTTTACCATGAGGAGCGACATCGCAAAAGGATACTCGGGGTTTGCTAAATTACGGAAAAATGAATCACACTTCGTACCCCGAAAATTTAACCACATATGTAAAAATGTCTCAGCTTCGAAACAAGCCATCATACATATACAAGTTTACGATATGGGCTGAGCAACAGAAGAAAACGTTACCATTACGGCCTATGGAATAACAATTGCGCATATTGCCCCATCTTGTGAGAAAGAATCCAGAGATGTCTTAAGCTAATTTCACCTTGTACACCACAGAAAATTGTTAAAATGATGGTTAGTAGTTTTTTATTTATACCTAGTTATCATAAATGATTTCAGATAAATATTATTGATAAAGAACAGCAAAAATTCAATAAAATTTTCACTTTTAAATGCATTACTGGCACGGGGCTGAACACTTTTTTTAGGCACAGTCATAACTTTGTTCACCCCCGAGAGATCCGAAATGAATTGTTTATTCAATTGAAAAAGGCAAGAAAAAACTTACATGTAATATAAATAAATTGTAAGTAAACATGACACAATATAGTCTTTGTTATGCAATTATCACTCTGGTCTACAGGAATAGCTTATAATCAAGGGAGATAACACACTTCACACGAGTAAAGTGAGATACATCATACATGTGCTTTTATCCAATGATTTGACCCTGGTCAGTAGATATCATATGCAAATAAACAGAAAAAAAACATGTACATGTGTTAAGAAAATCACGAATTACTATTGTTAATGCACACGAGCAAAACACAAGATATTGTCATTTCTCAGTGAAAAAGGGGGAGGGTCAAACCTTCTTGAACACAATATTGCTATTCAACTACATGTATTAAGCTAGTTAGCTACTACTCATTGCTTCTAATATAAACAGTTTAAATGAAGGTGGCTAGCCACAAGGGAGAAGCATTTTTCTTTCTTTGTGATAAAATTTTCAAGAATTAGATTTTTCTCTCTCAATAATACTTATGTATTTTAATTTAAATGATAACACAGTTTGAGTTTATTTTTTTTTGTCTTATTTCAGTTCCAGACATATCATTACTTTTAAATATGAGATGACAAACTAAAGGTTTTAAAAAGTCCTGAATAACTGGTAAGCATTTTGATTTATTAGGTAAGCTCTAAATTATTTATTTATGGTATTTGTCAAATGAAATTACAGTCGGTATGTTAAAAATATGCTTATATGAAAACTGTTGCTATGGTCTTGCTATTAAATGAAAAGGCTTGGTTACTGGTCTTTTCGACTCAACATTTCGAGTTAAATCTTGCGTCAACTGATTCTCATGTAACACTGCAAACTCTATATAGCACTATTTTGATCTGTCAGTATTTAATGACGCCATAATACGTGTGATGTCACAATGTTTCCTTTAATACCTCATGTGGATTTCTCACTGATAAAGGGTTTTCACTGAAATACATGTAAAAAGCCTTTTTTTCTCAAATAGAATTATGTGAATGGACAAGTTTTGAAAATTTGCACTTCATTGCACTCTAATTACATGATAAGAATGACTTTCCCGTAGTTTTGAGGGGTTTCCACAGTATTATATACCAGATGTCCACTAGTAAGAATAGTAATTTTGCTGGTTTTTTTTTATTGAAATCTACATTTTTGCATAATTTCTCTGTCAAAATGCACTTTAAGACACAAGAAAATGTTAAAGAATGCTTTAATAGGGTCTGTGTATTGTTATTTAAGGTTATCATCAGAAGTTTTGTCCTTGTTTTGACTAGTAAAGGTATACTGGAAGAAATTAATTATACATGCACATTGTATTAAAAATAAATGAATATAGCGATAAAAGTGTCATTGCCATATAGTGCTGAAATGACTTTATTTTTTTCAGAAATGGACAAAAATACACAGATTTATTCAGAATGTCATACCGATGAAGATCACCTAAAAATATTTGGAAAAATCAGAACTATGGATTTCAATATGGGACAATACCCCTAATGCGCCTTGAAATGAGGAACACAAAAGTCACGTGTAAACAAAAAATCTCTGTGTAGTGATATTTGACACATTTCTATGATAAACAAATAACTGAGCTGAACCATTAGTGTTAATTTAGAAAATAAGGGAACACAGAATAAATGTGTAAAAACCATGGAGCTATGAAATGTGTTCAAAGTATTAAAATTTAAAGAACTTATTGTGTTAAAATTGGGATTTTTTACCATGAGGAGCGACATCGCAAAAGGATACTCGGGGTTTGCTAAATTACGGAAAAATGAATCACACTTCGTACCCCGAAAATTTAACCACATATGTAAAAATGTCTCAGCTTCGAAACAAGCCATCATACATATACAAGTTTACGATATGGGCTGAGCAACAGAAGAAAACGTTACCATTACGGCCTATGGAATAACAATTGCGCATATTGCCCCATCTTGTGAGAAAGAATCCAGAGATGTCTTAAGCTAATTTCACCTTGTACACCACAGAAAATTGTTAAAATGATGGTTAGTAGTTTTTTATTTATACCTAGTTATCATAAATGATTTCAGATAAATATTATTGATAAAGAACAGCAAAAATTCAATAAAATTTTCACTTTTAAATGCATTACTGGCACGGGGCTGAACACTTTTTTTAGGCACAGTCATAACTTTGTTTACCCCCGAGAGATCCGAAATGAATTGTTTATTCAATTGAAAAAGGCAAGAAAAAACTTACATGTAATATAAATAAATTGTAAGTAAACATGACACAATATAGTCTTTGTTATGCAATTATCACTCTGGTCTACAGGAATAGCTTATAATCAAGGGAGATAACACACTTCACACGAGTAAAGTGAGATACATCATACATGTGCTTTTATCCAATGATTTGACCCTGGTCAGTAGATATCATATGCAAATAAACAGAAAAAAAACATGTACATGTTTAAGAAAATCACGAATTACTATTGTTAATGCACACGAGCAAAACACAAGATATTGTCATTTCTCAGTGAAAAAGGGGGAGGGTCAAACCTTCTTGAACACAATATTGCTATTCAACTACATGTATTAAGCTAGTTAGCTACTACTCATTGCTTCTAATATAAACAGTTTAAATGAAGGTGGCTTAAGCCACAAGGGAGAAGCATTTTTCTTTCTTTGTGATAAAATTTTCAAGAATTAGATTTTTCTCTCTCCAATAATACTTATGTATTTTAATTTAATGATAACACAGTTTGAGTTGTTTTTTTTTTGTCTTATTTCAGTTCCAGACATATCATTACTTTTAAATATGAGATGACAAACTAAAGGTTTTAAAAAGTCCTGAATAACTGGTAAGCATTTTGATTTATTAGGTAAGCTCTAAATTATTTATTTATGGTATTTGTTCAAATGAAATTACAGTCGGTATGTTAAAAATATGCTTATATGAAAACTGTTGCTATGGTCTTGCTATTAAATGAAAAGGCTTGGTTACTGGTCTTTTCGACTCAACATTTCGAGTTAAATCTTGCGTCAACTGATTCTCATGTAACACTGCAAACTCTATATAGCACTATTTTGATCTGTCAGTATTTAATGACGCCATAATACGTGTGATGTCACAATGTTTCCTTTAATACCTCATGTGGATTTCTCACTGATAAAGGGTTTTCACTGAAATACATGTAAAAAGCCTTTTTTTCTCAAATAGAATTATGTGAATGGACAAGTTTTGAAAATTTGCACTTCATTGCACTCTAATTACATGATAAGAATGACTTTCCCGGTAGTTTTGAGGGGTTTCCACAGTATTATATACCAGATGTCCACTAGTAAGAATAGTAATTTTGCTGGGTTTTTTTTTATGAAATCTACATTTTTGCATAATTTCTCTGTCAAAATGCACTTTAAGACACAAGAAAATGTTAAAGAATGCTTTAATAGGGTCTGTGTATTGTTATTTAAGGTTATCATCAGAAGTTTTGTCCTTGTTTTGACTAGTAAAGGTATACTGGAAGAAATTAATTATACATGCACATTGTATTAAAAATAAATGAATATAGCGATAAAAGTGTCATTGCCATATAGTGCTGAAATGACTTTATTTTTTTTCAGAAATGGACAAAAATACACAGATTTATTCAGAATGTCATACCGATGAAGATCACCTAAAAATATTTGGAAAAATCAGAACTATGGATTTCAATATGGGACAATACCCCTAATGCGCCTTGAAATGAGGAACACAAAAGTCACGTGTAAACAAAAAATCTCTGTGTAGTGATATTTGACACATTTCTATGATAAACAAATAACTGAGCTGAACCATTAGTGTTAATTTAGAAAATAAGGGAACACAGAATAAATGTGTAAAAACCATGGAGCTATGAAATGTGTTCAAAGTATTAAAATTTTAAAGAACTTATTGTGTTAAAATTGGGATTTTTTACCATGAGGAGCGACATCGCAAAAGGATACTCGGGGTTTGCTAAATTACGGAAAAATGAATCACACTTCGTACCCCGAAAATTTAACCACATATGTAAAAATGTCTCAGCTTCGAAACAAGCCATCATACATATACAAGTTTACGATATGGGCTGAGCAACAGAAGAAAACGTTACCATTACGGCCTATGGAATAACAATTGCGCATATTGCCCCATCTTGTGAGAAAGAATCCAGAGATGTCTTAAGCTAATTTCACCTTGTACACCACAGAAAATTGTTAAAATGATGGTTAGTAGTTTTTTATTTATACCTAGTTATCATAAATGATTTCAGATAAATATTATTGATAAAGAACAGCAAAAATTCAATAAAATTTTCACTTTTAAATGCATTACTGGCACGGGGCTGAACACTTTTTGGAAAATGACGCAGTCATTGTTCCATAACTGCCGACCTGATTTCTCTGCCTACCGCGCTTGGTTTCGTATTTACTAATTTCAATACAAACTGGAATGTGCTTGTGTTATCATTATGCATGAGCATTGTGTAGTAATCAGCCAGGAACCAGTTTACAAACTAACTGGTTTCTGTTTGTATTCCACTACAGTCGAACAAAGTGTTGTAGTTTGACAGGAACCAGTCCAGAATTTTGTAAACTACAAAACGTAATCGGTTATTATCATTCCGTTTTGGTGTTTCATACCGACTTATATGGTTTGAATAAGCTTAAGACCCTTCAAACATTAATGTGATAGGTATATTAAAGACTGTTTTACAAAAGGATGAAACTGTTTTGCTTTAAAAGTCGTACTATAGTGATATATGTCATGTACGGATTTCCACTCTCACCGGTTAATTTCTTCTTTTACACGTGCTTTTGAAACTTCCTGTTTAAACATCGCAAGTTTTAAAATTGTTTTTTGAGTGAATTAAACTTATTTTAACAATCACGAAGCGTTCGGGAATCATTTCAAGCAGTTTCTTCTTCTCTTTGATGATGGAAAATAGGTTTTCTCAAGAAAATACCGCAAACGATCGCAGAGGAATTGAAACGTACAAGTCAAGTCGGCACCTGGTTAAATTGGCATCTATTTGACGTCAATTCGGCTTCCAATAATATTTATTATAATATTTTCTATTCAATTAATTAATAACTGTTACCAAGTACATAGTGAATATTAGGTAAACAACGAAACCAAAGTGAATATGTTGTTGTGTATAAAAGTAAACAACGAACCATTAGACAATTATTAAAATTAAATGGAAAACTATGAGTCCCTTTCAATAAATCAAACTTTCATGCCAAATAATTAGCAAATTTAAGGTGGGTTTTTTTTCAGTAATGTTTAAACAGCATTAAACAAACAATCCTGTAAAAGACTCAACTGGTTAAATAATGCATAAAAATATCCAATATCTCATGTATTAGTCCAAATAATAATGACGTCTGACAACGTCACAAGGCTATTTTATTTTTTTCTGGGAAGCCTTCCTAAGACGTTCGTAGGAAGGCTTCCTAAGAAGGCGTCCCAGAAAAAAATTAACATAGCCTTGTGGTCATAGGAAGGTGTCCCAGAATAAAATTTAAAAAGCCTTGCCAGACGTAATAATTATTTGGACTACTCATATATATCATTAAAAATACACCAAAAAATTCATGTAGTTGAGAAAAATAAATACATACAAAATGTACATGAACATCCAAAAAAGTGAAAGTTAGTATTAACTCTTTTTGCTTTAAAAATTTACAACTGCATTTAAGTATTGAATGCTTTTTTTTTGTAAATTCATTGAGGTGT
The DNA here is from genome assembly GCA_019925275.1 of Mytilus edulis. Taxonomy (NCBI): domain Eukaryota; kingdom Metazoa; phylum Mollusca; class Bivalvia; order Mytilida; family Mytilidae; genus Mytilus; species Mytilus edulis. The sequence continues at coordinate 1,986,519 of CM034359.1, forward strand.
AAAAGCGTTGACCGAAGTACTTTTTGTATGAAGCGCGTAAGCGTAAGCGCTTCATTCTAAAAATGTGCACACGGTCAACACTTTTGCAACCCTATGAGGTTACAAAAAGAAACATTCAATACTTTAAGTCTTATAATTACTTTTTTTAGCTAGGATCATGAAGCACGAATTTTATAACTTTTTTATTCAATTCATCTGTGCACTTTATTATGGGACCACGTGTTATCATGAATGTTTTATTGAGTGATGCAATTGCTTGAGGAATAACATGTGATGTGCAGTTAGCCAATCAGAATAAAGTATTACAATGAAACATATATCAAATGTAATTATAACAAAATACATTACGTTGTAAGAGTTATCTCCCTAACACTGTTTTTCTTGTGGCCACCTCTCCTTCGTAACCGTAAAAGATTTTATTTTACCAAATTGCTCGTTACATATTTAGGATAAGAATATTCGTTTGAACCATAGCTCTATGGGGACTCCATATGAGAGTTATTCCCTCTTTTTCATTTGATTCAAGCGATATGCATTTTCAACTGGTAAACCATAACTGATAGAGACCTAGGGTCTTCATGAGGTCATTGGTACTAAAAATGAAAATGAGGTCAATGTCAAAGGTCAAGGTCATATTATAAATTTTGATTTTGGCTTATTTTCACTTCTTTTCAAATACTGTATGACATTTTGACAAATAATTTTTCATAAATTATTAGTTGCGACATGTCCTTACTTGTATATTTTGGTTGAAAGGCTGCGCATACAATAAAAGGGAGTTTTTGTCCATCTTACATTTAAAATTACGCGTCAAGTGGTAGTACTCATTAACCAAACATATTAAAGACCTAGGATATTTTGATTCAAGGTCCATGGTTTGTGACCTTGAAATTGAGGTCAAGGTCATAGGTTAATAGGACGTCATAAAGCCATAGGAACTAACATTTTAAACTGATTTTTCATATTTCAATATAAAAATAGATCTTTTCTAGTGGAAAGACTTCAATTGTTCTCTGAACAATTTGTTTTTAATTTACTTCATATTTTGTGGGAGAAGGGGGTTCAGACTATGTGGTATCAGGTCTGTTTGCGCCCAATACACTTTCACACCTCGCACGTTCACACCAAGGTCCGTTCGCACTCTACTCATTCGCGCCCAATTTTAATTCAAATTCAAGTTGAATAATTGGAAAATCATGATTGTTGTTTTAAATTGCTTTGGTGTAAATACTGAATGTATTTATAGCTCGGTATGAGTAAAACATTGAAGATTTTAAAGGAAAAACACAAAAGATAATTGTTTTTAAGCCCTTTGATCTGAAACAACGAAACAATAAAATATAGGAACCAAAATATAGCAATCCACTATTATAACCAAAACATGATAAAATTTATTCAACACACAGAAAAAAAATTAGTCAGAATCTCACTTCATTATGAAAGAGGCCAATGAAACAAAGTATAGCAATACACTAACCAAAACATGATTAAGAGTTATTCAACGCTAAATAAAACGTTGACAAAATACCACTTTATTTAGAAAGGATTATTATTATCTTTAACAATACGCTATCCAAAACATGATTAAGATTTATTCAACACAAAAAAAAAATGCTTTCTCACTTTATTTTGAGACAATGACAACAATTATACTTATAAGAAAACACTTGCTTACAGAGTTATTAAACACAAAACCAATTAAGATTAGTTGGGAACATGTAGGGTGTGAAAGTGAAAGGGGGCGAACATGAGTTGGCGCAAACGTGAATGGGCGCGAACGGACCCGGATTCAGCCTATGTACCAGTGAGAAATATAGAAGCCTTTCTACGGTATTTATTTGTACAATTCAGGTAGTCTTGACCTATTCATTTGTCTTAAAAAAAAAAACCAGCCAGTTGGCACCTTCACTTCACACACACACATATACGAATATCAATTATATGCTTACGAGACATGTTGCATTGTTAAACTAATTACGGTATGTGAAAATCAAGACTTGCAAAAAAACTATCCCAATATTAGAGACAGTGGCGTCATTTTTCTTCAGAGCTTTCAGCTCTTTGATTTTAGGCACAGTCATAACTTTGTTCACCCCCGAGAGATCCGAAATGAATTGTTTATTCAATTGAAAAAGGCAAGAAAAAACTTACATGTAATATAAATAAATTGTAAGTAAACATGACACAATATAGTCTTTGTTATGCAATTATCACTCTGGTCTACAGGAATAGCTTATAATCAAGGGAGATAACACACTTCACACGAGTAAAGTGAGATACATCATACATGTGCTTTTATCCAATGATTTGACCCTGGTCAGTAGATATCATATGCAAATAAACAGAAAAAAAACATGTACATGTGTTAAGAAAATCACGAATTACTATTGTTAATGCACACGAGCAAAACACAAGATATTGTCATTTCTCAGTGAAAAAGGGGGAGGGTCAAACCTTCTTGAACACAATATTGCTATTCAACTACATGTATTAAGCTAGTTAGCTACTACTCATTGCTTCTAATATAAACAGTTTAAATGAAGGTGGCTTAGCCACAAGGGAGAAGCATTTTTCTTTCTTTGTGATAAAATTTTCAAGAATTAGATTTTTCTCTCTCAATAATACTTATGTATTTTAATTTAATGATAACACAGTTTGAGTTGTTTTTTTTTTGTCTTATTTCAGTTCCAGACATATCATTACTTTTAAATATGAGATGACAAACTAAAGGTTTTAAAAAGTCCTGAATAACTGGTAAGCATTTTGATTTATTAGGTAAGCTCTAAATTATTTATTTATGGTATTTGTTCAAATGAAATTACAGTCGGTATGTTAAAAATATGCTTATATGAAAACTGTTGCTATGGTCTTGCTATTAAATGAAAAGGCTTGGTTACTGGTCTTTTCGACTCAACATTTCGAGTTAAATCTTGCGTCAACTGATTCTCATGTAACACTGCAAACTCTATATAGCACTATTTTGATCTGTCAGTATTTAATGACGCCATAATACGTGTGATGTCACAATGTTTCCTTTAATACCTCATGTGGATTTCTCACTGATAAAGGGTTTTCACTGAAATACATGTAAAAAGCCTTTTTTTCTCAAATAGAATTATGTGAATGGACAAGTTTTGAAAATTTGCACTTCATTGCACTCTAATTACATGATAAGAATGACTTTCCCGGTAGTTTTGAGGGGTTTCCACAGTATTATATACCAGATGTCCACTAGTAAGAATAGTAATTTTGCTGGTTTTTTTTTTTATGAAATCTACATTTTTGCATAATTTCTCTGTCAAAATGCACTTTAAGACACAAGAAAATGTTAAAGAATGCTTTAATAGGGTCTGTGTATTGTTATTTAAGGTTATCATCAGAAGTTTTGTCCTTGTTTTGACTAGTAAAGGTATACTGGAAGAAATTAATTATACATGCACATTGTATTAAAAATAAATGAATATAGCGATAAAAGTGTCATTGCCATATAGTGCTGAAATGACTTTATTTTTTTTCAGAAATGGACAAAAATACACAGATTTATTCAGAATGTCATACCGATGAAGATCACCTAAAAATATTTGGAAAAATCAGAACTATGGATTTCAATATGGGACAATACCCCTAATGCGCCTTGAAATGAGGAACACAAAAGTCACGTGTAAACAAAAAATCTCTGTGTAGTGATATTTGACACATTTCTATGATAAACAAATAACTGAGCTGAACCATTAGTGTTAATTTAGAAAATAAGGGAACACAGAATAAATGTGTAAAAACCATGGAGCTATGAAATGTGTTCAAAGTATTAAAATTTTAAAGAACTTATTGTGTTAAAATTGGGATTTTTTACCATGAGGAGCGACATCGCAAAAGGATACTCGGGGTTTGCTAAATTACGGAAAAATGAATCACACTTCGTACCCCGAAAATTTAACCACATATGTAAAAATGTCTCAGCTTCGAAACAAGCCATCATACATATACAAGTTTACGATATGGGCTGAGCAACAGAAGAAAACGTTACCATTACGGCCTATGGAATAACAATTGCGCATATTGCCCCATCTTGTGAGAAAGAATCCAGAGATGTCTTAAGCTAATTTCACCTTGTACACCACAGAAAATTGTTAAAATGATGGTTAGTAGTTTTTTATTTATACCTAGTTATCATAAATGATTTCAGATAAATATTATTGATAAAGAACAGCAAAAATTCAATAAAATTTTCACTTTTAAATGCATTACTGGCACGGGGCTGAACACTTTTTTTAGGCACAGTCATAACTTTGTTCACCCCCGAGAGATCCGAAATGAATTGTTTATTCAATTGAAAAAGGCAAGAAAAAACTTACATGTAATATAAATAAATTGTAAGTAAACATGACACAATATAGTCTTTGTTATGCAATTATCACTCTGGTCTACAGGAATAGCTTATAATCAAGGGAGATAACACACTTCACACGAGTAAAGTGAGATACATCATACATGTGCTTTTATCCAATGATTTGACCCTGGTCAGTAGATATCATATGCAAATAAACAGAAAAAAAACATGTACATGTGTTAAGAAAATCACGAATTACTATTGTTAATGCACACGAGCAAAACACAAGATATTGTCATTTCTCAGTGAAAAAGGGGGAGGGTCAAACCTTCTTGAACACAATATTGCTATTCAACTACATGTATTAAGCTAGTTAGCTACTACTCATTGCTTCTAATATAAACAGTTTAAATGAAGGTGGCTTAGCCACAAGGGAGAAGCATTTTTCTTTCTTTGTGATAAAATTTTCAAGAATTAGATTTTTCTCTCTCAATAATACTTATGTATTTTAATTTAATGATAACACAGTTTGAGTTGTTTTTTTTTTGTCTTATTTCAGTTCCAGACATATCATTACTTTTAAATATGAGATGACAAACTAAAGGTTTTAAAAAGTCCTGAATAACTGGTAAGCATTTTGATTTATTAGGTAAGCTCTAAATTATTTATTTATGGTATTTGTTCAAATGAAATTACAGTCGGTATGTTAAAAATATGCTTATATGAAAACTGTTGCTATGGTCTTGCTATTAAATGAAAAGGCTTGGTTACTGGTCTTTTCGACTCAACATTTCGAGTTAAATCTTGCGTCAACTGATTCTCATGTAACACTGCAAACTCTATATAGCACTATTTTGATCTGTCAGTATTTAATGACGCCATAATACGTGTGATGTCACAATGTTTCCTTTAATACCTCATGTGGATTTCTCACTGATAAAGGGTTTTCACTGAAATACATGTAAAAAGCCTTTTTTTCTCAAATAGAATTATGTGAATGGACAAGTTTTGAAAATTTGCACTTCATTGCACTCTAATTACATGATAAGAATGACTTTCCCGGTAGTTTTGAGGGGTTTCCACAGTATTATATACCAGATGTCCACTAGTAAGAATAGTAATTTTGCTGGGTTTTTTTTTTATGAAATCTACATTTTTGCATAATTTCTCTGTCAAAATGCACTTTAAGACACAAGAAAATGTTAAAGAATGCTTTAATAGGGTCTGTGTATTGTTATTTAAGGTTATCATCAGAAGTTTTGTCCTTGTTTTGACTAGTAAAGGTATACTGGAAGAAATTAATTATACATGCACATTGTATTAAAAATAAATGAATATAGCGATAAAAGTGTCATTGCCATATAGTGCTGAAATGACTTTATTTTTTTTCAGAAATGGACAAAAATACACAGATTTATTCAGAATGTCATACCGATGAAGATCACCTAAAAATATTTGGAAAAATCAGAACTATGGATTTCAATATGGGACAATACCCCTAATGCGCCTTGAAATGAGGAACACAAAAGTCACGTGTAAACAAAAAATCTCTGTGTAGTGATATTTGACACATTTCTATGATAAACAAATAACTGAGCTGAACCATTAGTGTTAATTTAGAAAATAAGGGAACACAGAATAAATGTGTAAAAACCATGGAGCTATGAAATGTGTTCAAAGTATTAAAATTTTAAAGAACTTATTGTGTTAAAATTGGGATTTTTTACCATGAGGAGCGACATCGCAAAAGGATACTCGGGGTTTGCTAAATTACGGAAAAATGAATCACACTTCGTACCCCGAAAATTTAACCACATATGTAAAAATGTCTCAGCTTCGAAACAAGCCATCATACATATACAAGTTTACGATATGGGCTGAGCAACAGAAGAAAACGTTACCATTACGGCCTATGGAATAACAATTGCGCATATTGCCCCATCTTGTGAGAAAGAATCCAGAGATGTCTTAAGCTAATTTCACCTTGTACACCACAGAAAATTGTTAAAATGATGGTTAGTAGTTTTTTATTTATACCTAGTTATCATAAATGATTTCAGATAAATATTATTGATAAAGAACAGCAAAAATTCAATAAAATTTTCACTTTTAAATGCATTACTGGCACGGGGCTGAACACTTTTTTTAGGCACAGTCATAACTTTGTTCACCCCCGAGAGATCCGAAATGAATTGTTTATTCAATTGAAAAAGGCAAGAAAAAACTTACATGTAATATAAATAAATTGTAAGTAAACATGACACAATATAGTCTTTGTTATGCAATTATCACTCTGGTCTACAGGAATAGCTTATAATCAAGGGAGATAACACACTTCACACGAGTAAAGTGAGATACATCATACATGTGCTTTTATCCAATGATTTGACCCTGGTCAGTAGATATCATATGCAAATAAACAGAAAAAAAACATGTACATGTGTTAAGAAAATCACGAATTACTATTGTTAATGCACACGAGCAAAACACAAGATATTGTCATTTCTCAGTGAAAAAGGGGGAGGGTCAAACCTTCTTGAACACAATATTGCTATTCAACTACATGTATTAAGCTAGTTAGCTACTACTCATTGCTTCTAATATAAACAGTTTAAATGAAGGTGGCTTAGCCACAAGGGAGAAGCATTTTTCTTTCTTTGTGATAAAATTTTCAAGAATTAGATTTTTCTCTCTCAATAATACTTATGTATTTTAATTTAATGATAACACAGTTTGAGTTGTTTTTTTTTTGTCTTATTTCAGTTCCAGACATATCATTACTTTTAAATATGAGATGACAAACTAAAGGTTTTAAAAAGTCCTGAATAACTGGTAAGCATTTTGATTTATTAGGTAAGCTCTAAATTATTTATTTATGGTATTTGTTCAAATGAAATTACAGTCGGTATGTTAAAAATATGCTTATATGAAAACTGTTGCTATGGTCTTGCTATTAAATGAAAAGGCTTGGTTACTGGTCTTTTCGACTCAACATTTCGAGTTAAATCTTGCGTCAACTGATTCTCATGTAACACTGCAAACTCTATATAGCACTATTTTGATCTGTCAGTATTTAATGACGCCATAATACGTGTGATGTCACAATGTTTCCTTTAATACCTCATGTGGATTTCTCACTGATAAAGGGTTTTCACTGAAATACATGTAAAAAGCCTTTTTTTCTCAAATAGAATTATGTGAATGGACAAGTTTTGAAAATTTGCACTTCATTGCACTCTAATTACATGATAAGAATGACTTTCCCGGTAGTTTTGAGGGGTTTCCACAGTATTATATACCAGATGTCCACTAGTAAGAATAGTAATTTTGCTGGTTTTTTTTTTATGAAATCTACATTTTTGCATAATTTCTCTGTCAAAATGCACTTTAAGACACAAGAAAATGTTAAAGAATGCTTTAATAGGGTCTGTGTATTGTTATTTAAGGTTATCATCAGAAGTTTTGTCCTTGTTTTGACTAGTAAAGGTATACTGGAAGAAATTAATTATACATGCACATTGTATTAAAAATAAATGAATATAGCGATAAAAGTGTCATTGCCATATAGTGCTGAAATGACTTTATTTTTTTTCAGAAATGGACAAAAATACACAGATTTATTCAGAATGTCATACCGATGAAGATCACCTAAAAATATTTGGAAAAATCAGAACTATGGATTTCAATATGGGACAATACCCCTAATGCGCCTTGAAATGAGGAACACAAAAGTCACGTGTAAACAAAAAATCTCTGTGTAGTGATATTTGACACATTTCTATGATAAACAAATAACTGAGCTGAACCATTAGTGTTAATTTAGAAAATAAGGGAACACAGAATAAATGTGTAAAAACCATGGAGCTATGAAATGTGTTCAAAGTATTAAAATTTTAAAGAACTTATTGTGTTAAAATTGGGATTTTTTACCATGAGGAGCGACATCGCAAAAGGATACTCGGGGTTTGCTAAATTACGGAAAAATGAATCACACTTCGTACCCCGAAAATTTAACCACATATGTAAAAATGTCTCAGCTTCGAAACAAGCCATCATACATATACAAGTTTACGATATGGGCTGAGCAACAGAAGAAAACGTTACCATTACGGCCTATGGAATAACAATTGCGCATATTGCCCCATCTTGTGAGAAAGAATCCAGAGATGTCTTAAGCTAATTTCACCTTGTACACCACAGAAAATTGTTAAAATGATGGTTAGTAGTTTTTTATTTATACCTAGTTATCATAAATGATTTCAGATAAATATTATTGATAAAGAACAGCAAAAATTCAATAAAATTTTCACTTTTAAATGCATTACTGGCACGGGGCTGAACACTTTTTTTAGGCACAGTCATAACTTTGTTCACCCCCGAGAGATCCGAAATGAATTGTTTATTCAATTGAAAAAGGCAAGAAAAAACTTACATGTAATATAAATAAATTGTAAGTAAACATGACACAATATAGTCTTTGTTATGCAATTATCACTCTGGTCTACAGGAATAGCTTATAATCAAGGGAGATAACACACTTCACACGAGTAAAGTGAGATACATCATACATGTGCTTTTATCCAATGATTTGACCCTGGTCAGTAGATATCATATGCAAATAAACAGAAAAAAAACATGTACATGTGTTAAGAAAATCACGAATTACTATTGTTAATGCACACGAGCAAAACACAAGATATTGTCATTTCTCAGTGAAAAAGGGGGAGGGTCAAACCTTCTTGAACACAATATTGCTATTCAACTACATGTATTAAGCTAGTTAGCTACTACTCATTGCTTCTAATATAAACAGTTTAAATGAAGGTGGCTTAGCCACAAGGGAGAAGCATTTTTCTTTCTTTGTGATAAAATTTTCAAGAATTAGATTTTTCTCTCTCAATAATACTTATGTATTTTAATTTAATGATAACACAGTTTGAGTTGTTTTTTTTTTGTCTTATTTCAGTTCCAGACATATCATTACTTTTAAATATGAGATGACAAACTAAAGGTTTTAAAAAGTCCTGAATAACTGGTAAGCATTTTGATTTATTAGGTAAGCTCTAAATTATTTATTTATGGTATTTGTTCAAATGAAATTACAGTCGGTATGTTAAAAATATGCTTATATGAAAACTGTTGCTATGGTCTTGCTATTAAATGAAAAGGCTTGGTTACTGGTCTTTTCGACTCAACATTTCGAGTTAAATCTTGCGTCAACTGATTCTCATGTAACACTGCAAACTCTATATAGCACTATTTTGATCTGTCAGTATTTAATGACGCCATAATACGTGTGATGTCACAATGTTTCCTTTAATACCTCATGTGGATTTCTCACTGATAAAGGGTTTTCACTGAAATACATGTAAAAAGCCTTTTTTTCTCAAATAGAATTATGTGAATGGACAAGTTTTGAAAATTTGCACTTCATTGCACTCTAATTACATGATAAGAATGACTTTCCCGGTAGTTTTGAGGGGTTTCCACAGTATTATATACCAGATGTCCACTAGTAAGAATAGTAATTTTGCTGGTTTTTTTTTATGAAATCTACATTTTTGCATAATTTCTCTGTCAAAATGCACTTTAAGACACAAGAAAATGTTTGGAAAGAATGCTTTAATAGGGTCTGTGTATTGTATATTTAAGGTTATCATCAGAAGTTTATGTCCATGTTTTGACTGTAAAGGTAACTGGAAGAATTAATTAACATGCGATTGTATTAAAAATAAAGAATGATAGCGCATAAAGTGTCAATTGCCATATAGTGCAGAAATGACTTTATTTTTTCAAGAAAAGGACAAAAAATTACACAGATTTATTTCAGATGTACATAACCATAATCACTTATATAGAATAAATTATCCGAAGAAAAGATAGATATATTTCATTTGTCACTACACAGATGAGTTAATAGATCTTCACTTAAAATAACCCGTGCTTTTTGACTATTGTACCCTAGAATAAGAAATTGATAATAATAATTTAAGAAAATGAGTTGGTTTTTTAGAAATAACATGTCAATCGAAATGAATTTTTATCATAAAGCGAAATCAAACTTACATGATATAATAAAGTAAAACAGACACAATATAGTCTTTGTTATGCAATATTTATCACTCTGGTCTACAGAATAGCTATAAATCAAGGGAGATAAACAAAACACTTCACACAGTAAAGTAGATTACATCATACATTGCTTTTATCAATGATTTGACCCTGGTCAGTAGATATCATATGAATAAAACAAAAAAAAAACATGTACATGTGTTAAGAAAATCACGAATTACTATTGTTTAATGCACACGAGCAAAACACAAGATATTGTCATTTCTCAGTGAAAAAGGGGAGGGTCAAACCTTCTTGAACACAATATTGCTATTCAACTACATGTATTAAGCTAGTTAGCTACTACTCATTGCTTCTAATATAAACAGTTTAAATGAAGGTGGCTTAGCCACAAGGGAGAAGCATTTTTCTTTCTTTGTGATAAAATTTTCAAGAATTAGATTTTTCTCTCTCAATAATACTTATGTATTTTAATTTAATGATAACACAGTTTGAGTTGTTTTTTTTTTGTCTTATTTCAGTTCCAGACATATCATTACTTTTAAATATGAGATGACAAACTAAAGGTTTTAAAAAGTCCTGAATAACTGGTAAGCATTTTGATTTATTAGGTAAGCTCTAAATTATTTATTTATGGTATTTGTTCAAATGAAATTACAGTCGGTATGTTAAAAATATGCTTATATGAAAACTGTTGCTATGGTCTTGCTATTAAATGAAAAGGCTTGGTTACTGGTCTTTTCGACTCAACATTTCGAGTTAAATCTTGCGTCAACTGATTCTCATGTAACACTGCAAACTCTATATAGCACTATTTTGATCTGTCAGTATTTAATGACGCCATAATACGTGTGATGTCACAATGTTTCCTTTAATACCTCATGTGGATTTCTCACTGATAAAGGGTTTTCACTGAAATACATGTAAAAAGCCTTTTTTTCTCAAATAGAATTATGTGAATGGACAAGTTTTGAAAATTTGCACTTCATTGCACTCTAATTACATGATAAGAATGACTTTCCCGGTAGTTTTGAGGGGTTTCCACAGTATTAATACCAGATGTCCACTAGTAAGAATAGTAATTTTGCTGGGTTTTTTTTTTTATGAAATCTACATTTTTGCATAATTTCTCTGTCAAAATGCACTTTAAGACACAAGAAAATGTTAAAGAATGCTTTAATAGGGTCTGTGTATTGTTATTTAAGGTTATCATCAGAAGTTTTGTCCTTGTTTTGACTAGTAAAGGTATACTGGAAGAAATTAATTATACATGCACATTGTATTAAAAATAAATGAATATAGCGATAAAAGTGTCATTGCCATATAGTGCTGAAATGACTTTATTTTTTTTCAGAAATGGACAAAAATACACAGATTTATTCAGAATGTCATACCGATGAAGATCACCTAAAAATATTTGGAAAAATCAAACTATGGATTTCAATATGGGACAATACCCCTAATGCGCCTTGAAATGAGGAACACAAAAGTCACGTGTAAACAAAAAATCTCTGTGTAGTGATATTTGACACATTTCTATGATAAACAAATAACTGAGCTGAACCATTAGTGTTAATTTAGAAAATAAGGGAACACAGAATAAATGTGTAAAAACCATGGAGCTATGAAATGTGTTCAAAGTATTAAAATTTTAAAGAACTTATTGTGTTAAAATTGGGATTTTTTACCATGAGGAGCGACATCGCAAAAGGATACTCGGGGTTTGCTAAATTACGGAAAAATGAATCACACTTCGTACCCCGAAAATTTAACCACATATGTAAAAATGTCTCAGCTTCGAAACAAGCCATCATACATATACAAGTTTACGATATGGGCTGAGCAACAGAAGAAAACGTTACCATTACGGCCTATGGAATAACAATTGCGCATATTGCCCCATCTTGTGAGAAAGAATCCAGAGATGTCTTAAGCTAATTTCACCTTGTACACCACAGAAAATTGTTAAAATGATGGTTAGTAGTTTTTTATTTATACCTAGTTATCATAAATGATTTCAGATAAATATTATTGATAAAGAACAGCAAAAATTCAATAAAATTTTCACTTTTAAATGCATTACTGGCACGGGGCTGAACACTTTTTTTAGGCACAGTCATAACTTTGTTCACCCCCGAGAGATCCGAAATGAATTGTTTATTCAATTGAAAAAGGCAAGAAAAAACTTACATGTAATATAAATAAATTGTAAGTAAACATGACACAATATAGTCTTTGTTATGCAATTATCACTCTGGTCTACAGGAATAGCTTATAATCAAGGGAGATAACACACTTCACACGAGTAAAGTGAGATACATCATACATGTGCTTTTATCCAATGATTTGACCCTGGTCAGTAGATATCATATGCAAATAAACAGAAAAAAAACATGTACATGTGTTAAGAAAATCACGAATTACTATTGTTAATGCACACGAGCAAAACACAAGATATTGTCATTTCTCAGTGAAAAAGGGGGAGGGTCAAACCTTCTTGAACACAATATTGCTATTCAACTACATGTATTAAGCTAGTTAGCTACTACTCATTGCTTCTAATATAAACAGTTTAAATGAAGGTGGCTTAGCCACAAGGGAGAAGCATTTTTCTTTCTTTGTGATAAAATTTTCAAGAATTAGATTTTTCTCTCTCAATAATACTTATGTATTTTAATTTAATGATAACACAGTTTGAGTTGTTTTTTTTTTTGTCTTATTTCAGTTCCAGACATATCATTACTTTTAAATATGAGATGACAAACTAAAGGTTTTAAAAAGTCCTGAATAACTGGTAAGCATTTTGATTTATTAGGTAAGCTCTAAATTATTTATTTATGGTATTTGTTCAAATGAAATTACAGTCGGTATGTTAAAAATATGCTTATATGAAAACTGTTGCTATGGTCTTGCTATTAAATGAAAAGGCTTGGTTACTGGTCTTTTCGACTCAACATTTCGAGTTAAATCTTGCGTCAACTGATTCTCATGTAACACTGCAAACTCTATATAGCACTATTTTGATCTGTCAGTATTTAATGACGCCATAATACGTGTGATGTCACAATGTTTCCTTTAATACCTCATGTGGATTTCTCACTGATAAAGGGTTTTCACTGAAATACATGTAAAAAGCCTTTTTTTCTCAAATAGAATTATGTGAATGGACAAGTTTTGAAAATTTGCACTTCATTGCACTCTAATTACATGATAAGAATGACTTTCCCGGTAGTTTTGAGGGGTTTCCACAGTATTATATACCAGATGTCCACTAGTAAGAATAGTAATTTTGCTGGTTTTTTTTTATGAAATCTACATTTTTGCATAATTTCTCTGTCAAAATGCACTTTAAGACACAAGAAAATGTTAAAGAATGCTTTAATAGGGTCTGTGTATTGTTATTTAAGGTTATCATCAGAAGTTTTGTCCTTGTTTTGACTAGTAAAGGTATACTGGAAGAAATTAATTATACATGCACATTGTATTAAAAATAAATGAATATAGCGATAAAAGTGTCATTGCCATATAGTGCTGAAATGACTTTATTTTTTTTCAGAAATGGACAAAAATACACAGATTTATTCAGAATGTCATACCGATGAAGATCACCTAAAAATATTTGGAAAAATCAGAACTATGGATTTCAATATGGGACAATACCCCTAATGCGCCTTGAAATGAGGAACACAAAAGTCACGTGTAAACAAAAAAT
>CM034359.1:2000732-2027764 GCA_019925275.1 Mytilus edulis
ATTTTTTAAATGCATTACGGGCCGGGGTAAACATTTTTTTTTAGGCACGTCATACTTTGTTTAAACCCCCGAGAGATCCGAAATGAATTGTTTATTCAATTGAAAAAAGGCAAGAAAAAACTTACATGTAATATAAATAAATTGTAAGTAAACATGACACAATATGTCTTTATTATGCAATTATCACTCTGGTCTACAGGAATAGCTTATAATCAAGGGAGATAACACACTTCACACGAGTAAAGTGAGATACATCATACATGTGCTTTTATCCAATGATTTGACCCTGGTCAGTAGATATCATATGCAAATAAACAGAAAAAAAACATGTACATGTATTAAGAAAATCACGAATTACTATTGTTAATGCACACGAGCAAAACACAAGATATTGTCATTTCTCAGTGAAAAAGGGGGAGGGTCAAACCTTCTTGAACACAATATTGCTATTCAACTACATGTATTAAGCTAGTTAGCTACTACTCATTGCTTCTAATATAAACAGTTTTAAATGAAGGTGGCTAAGCCACAAGGGAGAAGCATTTTTCTTTCTTTGTGATAAAATTTTCAAGAATTAGATTTTTCTCTCTCAATAATACTTATGTATTTAAATTAAATGATAACACAGTTTGATTTAATTTTTTTGTCTTATTTCAGTTCCAGGCATATCATTACTTTTAAATATGAGATGACAAACTAAAGGTTTTAAAAAGTCCTGAATAACTGGTAAGCATTTTGATTTATTAGGTAAGCTCTAAATTATTTATTTATGGTATTTGTGCAATTGAAATTACAGTCGGTATGTTAAAAATATGCTTATATGAAAAACTGTTGCTATGGTCTTGCTATTAAATGAAAAGGCTTGGTTACTGGTCTTTTCGACTCAACATTTCGAGTTAAATCTTGCGTCAACTGATTCTCATGTAACACTGCAAACTCTTTTTAGCACTATTTTGATCTGTCATTATTTAATGACGCCATAATATGTGTGATGTCACAATGTTTCCTTTAATACCTCATGTGGATTTCTCACTGATAAAGGGTTTTCACTGAAATACATGTAAAAAGCCTTTTTTTCTCAAATAGAATTATGTGAATGGACAAGTTTTGAAAATTTGCACTTCATTGCATTCTAATTACATGATAAGAATGACTTTCCCAGTAGTTTTGAAGGGTTTCCACAGCATTATATACCAGATGTCCACTAGTAAGAATAGTTATTTTGCTGGTTTTTTTTTTTATGAAATCTACATTTTTGCATAATTTCTCTGTCAAAATGCACTTTAAGACACAAGAAAATGTTATAGAATGCTTTAATAGGGTCTGTGTATTGTTATTTAGGGTTATCATCAGAAGTTTTGTCCTTGTTTTGACTAGTAAAGGTATACGGGAAGAAATTAATTATACATGCACGTTGTATTAAAAAATAAATGAATATAGCGATAAAAGTGTCATTGCCATATAGTGCTGAAATGACTTTATTTTTTTTCAGAAATGGACAAAAATACACAGATTTATTCAGAATGTCATACCGATGAAGATCACCTAAAAATATTGGAAAAAATCAGAACTATGGATTTCAATATGGGACAATACCCCTAATGCGCCTTGAAATGAGGAACACAAAAGTCACGTGTAAACAAAAATCTCTGTGTAGTGATATTTGACACATTTCTATGATAAACAAATAACTGAGCTGAACCATTAGTGTTAATTTAGAAAATAAGGGAACACAGAATAAATGTGTAAAAACCATGGAGCTATGAAATGTGTTCAAAGTATTAAAATTTCAAAGAACTTATTGTGTTAAAATTGGGATTTTTTACCATGAGGAGCGACATCGCAAAAGGATACTCGGGGTTTGCTAAATTACGGAAAAAATGAATCACACTTCGTACCCCGAAAATTTAACCACATATGTAAAAATGTCTCAGCTTCGAAACAAGCCATCATACATATACAAGTTTACGATATGGGCTGAGCAACAGAAGAAAACGTTACCATTACGGCCTATGGAATAACAATTGCGCATATTGACCCATCTTGTGAGAAAGAATCCAGAGATGTCTTAAGCTAATTTCACCTTGTACACCACAGAAAATTGTTAAAATGATGGTTAGTAGTTTTTTATTTATACCTAGTTATCATAAATGATTTCAGATAAATATTATTGATAAAGAACAGCAAAAATTCAATAAAATTTTCACTTTTAAATGCATTACTGGCACGGGGCTGAACACTTTTTTTAGGCACAGTCATAACTTTGTTTACCCCCGAGAGATCCGAAATGAATTGTTTATTCAATTGAAAAAGGCAAGAAAAAACTTACATGTAATATAAATAAATTGTAAGTAAACATGACACAATATAGTCTTTATTATGCAATTATCACTCTGGTCTACAGGAATAGCTTATAATCAAGGGAGATAACACACTTCACACGAGTAAAGTGAGATACATCATACATGTGCTTTTATCCAATGATTTGACCCTGGTCAGTAGATATCATATGCAAATAAACAGAAAAAAAACATGTACATGTATTAAGAAAATCACGAATTACTATTGTTAATGCACACGAGCAAAACACAAGATATTGTCATTTCTCAGTGAAAAAGGGGGAGGGTCAAACCTTCTTGAACACAATATTGCTATTCAACTACATGTATTAAGCTAGTTAGCTACTACTCATTGCTTCTAATATAAACAGTTTAAATGAAGGTGGCTAAGCCACAAGGAGAAGCATTTTTCTTTCTTTGTGATAAAATTTTCAAGAATTAGATTTTTCTCTCTCAATATACTTATGTATTTAAATTAAATGATAACACAGTTTTTATTTAATTTTTTTTGTCTTATTTCAGTCCAACCAAACCAAAACCTTTTTAACCCCAAAAATAAAAAAAAGATACACATATGCAACCAAATCCCTTTATCCACAAATAAAAAAGAAAAGTACACTAACGTCAACCAAAACCATCCCTTATCTACACAAAAAAAGGGAAAAGAACACATAAACTCAACCACCATACCTATCTACACAAATAATAAAAGAAAAGATACACATAAACGTAAACCAGACCATACCTTATCTACACAATAATAAAGAAAAGATACGACATATAACGTCAACCAGCCAACCTTATCTCTCAAATAATAAAGAAAAGATACACATATACGTCAACCAGACCATACCTACTACACCAATAATAAAGAAAAGATACGACATATACGTCAACCAGACCATACCTTAATCTACAACAATAATAAAGAAAAGATACGACATAAACTCAACCAGACCATACCTTATCTACACAAATAATAAAGAAAAGATACACATATACGTCAACCAGACCTATACCTATCTACACAAAAAAAAAGAAAAGATACGACATAACGTCAACCAGACCATACCTTATCTACACCAAATAATAAAGAAAAGATACGACATATACGTCAACCAGACCTTACCTTATCTACACAAATAATAAAGAAAAGATACGACATTTACGTCAACCAGACCATACCTATCTACACCAATAATAAAGAAAAGATACGACATAAACGTCAACCAGACCATACCTCATCGACACAAATTATAAAGAAAAGATACAACATCAACGTCAACCAGAACATACCTTATATACACAAATAATAAAGCAAAGATACGACATATAACGTCAACCAGACCATTCCTTATCTACACAAATAATAAAGCAAAGATACGACATCAACGTCAACCAGACAATTCCTTAATCTACACAAATAATAAAGAAAAGATATCGACATATACGTCAACCAGACCATTCCTTATCTACACAAATAATAAAGAAAAGATACGACATATACGTCAACCAACAACCAGACCATACCTATCTACACAATAATAAAGAAAAGATACGACATAACGTCAACCAACCATACCTTATCTACACAAATAATAAGAAAAGATACGACATAACGTCAACCAGACAAACCCCCCCCCCCCCCCCCCCCCCCCCCCCCCCCCCCCAAAAAAAAAAAAAAAAAAAAAAAAAAAAAAAAAAAAAAAAAAAAAAAAAAAAAAAAAAAAAAAAAAAAAAAAAAAAGATCGACATACTCAACCAGACCATACCTTATCGACACAAATAATAAAGAAAAGATACGAATATACGTCACCAGCCATCCTTATTACCAATAATAAAGAAAGATACACATATACGTCAACCAGACCTACCTCATCTACACAAAATAATAAAGAAAAGATACGACATATACGTCAACCAGACCATACCTATCTACACAAATAATAAGAAAAGATACGACATAACGTCAACCAGACCATACCTATCTACACAAATAATAAAGAAAAGATACGACATAACGTCAACCAGACCTACCTTATCTACACAATAATAAAGAAAAGATACGACATAACGTCAACCAGACCATACCTTATCTACACCAATAATAAGAAAAGATACGACATAAACGTCAACCAGACCATACCATCGACACAAATAATAAAGAAAAGATACGACATAAACGTAACCAGACAACCTTATCTACACAAATAATAAAGAAAAGATACGACATATACGTCAACCAGCCCATCCTTATCTACACAAATAATAAAGAAAAGATACGACATAACGTCAACCAGACATTCCTTATCTACACAAAATAAAGAAAAGATACGACATATACGTCAACCAGCCATTCCTTATCTACACAAATAATAAAGAAAAGATACACATATCGTCAACCAACCATACCTTATCTACACCAATAATAAAGAAAAGATACACATAACGTCAACCAGACCATTCCTTATCTACACCAATAATAAAGAAAAGATACGACATATACGTCAACCAGACCATACCTTATCTACACAAAAAATAAAGAAAAGATACGACATATACCTCAACCAGACCATATCTTATCTACACAAATAATAAAGAAAAGATATACATAAACGTCAACCAGACCATACCTTATCTACACAAATTATAAAGAAAAGATACGACATATACGTCAACCAGACCATACCTGATCTACACAAATAATAAAGAAAAGATACGACATATACGTCCAACCAGACCATTCCTTATCTACACCAATAATAAAGAAAAGATACGACAAAATATGTCAACCAGACCATACCTTATCTACACAAATAATAAAGAAAAGATACGACATAAACGTCAACCAGACCATACCTTATCTACACCAATATTAAAGAAAAGATTTTGACATATACGTCAACCAGACCATACCTTATCTACACAAATAATAAAGAAAGATACGACATATACGTCAACCAGACCATTCCTTATCTACACCAATAATAAAGAAAAGATACGACATATACGTCAACCAGACCATACCTTATCTACACAAATAATAAAGAAAAGATACGACATATACGTCAACCAGACCATACCTTATCTACACAAATAATAAAGAAAAGATACGACATATACGTCAACCAGACCATACCTTATCTACACAAATAATAAAGAAAGATACGACATATACGTCAACCAGACCATACCTTATCTACACAAATAATAAAGAAAAGATACGACATATACGTCAACCAGATCATACCTTATCTACACAAATAATAGAGAAAAGATACGACATCAACGTCAACCAGACCATTCCTTATCTACACCAATAATAAAGAAAAGATACGACATATACGTCAAGCAGACCTTACCTTATCTACACAAATAATAAAGAAAAGATACGACATATACGTCAAGCAGACCATACCTTATCTACACCAATAATAAAGAAAAGATACGACATATACGTCAACCAGACCATACCTCAATCGACACAAATAATAAAGAAAAGATACGACATATACGTAAACCAGACCATACCTTATCTACACCAATAATAAAGAAAAGATACGACATAAACGTCAACCAGACCATACCTCATCGACACAAATAATAAAGAAAGATACGACATATACGTCAACCAGACCTTACCATATCTACACAAATAATAAAGAAAAGATACGATATAAACGTCAACCAGCCCATAACCTTATCTACACAAATAATAAAGAAAAGATTTTGACATATACGTCAACCAGACCATACCATATCTACACCAATAATAAAGAAAAGATATGACATAAACGTCAACCAGACCATTCCTTATCTACACCAATAATAAAGAAAAGATACGACATATACGTCAACCAGACCATACCTTATCTACACAAATAATAAAGAAAAGATACGACATATACCTCAACCAGACCATACCTTATCTACACCAATAATAAAGAAAAAATATACGACATATACGTCAAGCAGACCATACCTTATCTACACAAATAATAAAGAAAAGATACGACATAAACGTCAACCAGATCATACCATATCTACACCAATAATAAAGAAAAGATATGACAAAAAACGTCAACCAGACCATTCCTTATCTACACCAATAATAAAGAAAAGATACGACATATACGTCAACCAGACCATACCTTATCTACACAAATAATAAAGAAAATATACGACATATACGTCAACCAGACCATACCTTATCTACACAAATAATAAAGAAAAGACACGACATAAACGTCAACCAGACCATACCTTATCTACACAAATAATAAAGAAAAGATACGACATATACGTCAACCAGAACATACCTTATCTACACCAATGATAAAGAAAAGATACGACATATACGTCAACCAGACCATACCTTATCTACACAAATAATAAAGAAAAGATACGACATAAACGTCAACCAGACCTACCTTATCTACACAAATAATAAAGGAAAGATACAACATATACGTCAACAGTCCATACCTCATCTACACAAATAATAAAGAACAGATACGACATAAACGTTAGCCAGACCATACCTTATCGACACAAATAATAAAGAAAAGATACGACATATAGTCAACAGACATACTTATCTACACAAATAATAAAGGAAAGATACGACATATACGTCAACCAGTCATACCTCATCTACACAAATAATAAGAAAAGATAACATAAACGTTAGCAGACCATACCTTATCGACACAAATAATAAAGAAAATATACGACATATACGTCAACCAACCATACCTTATATACACAATAATAAAGTAAAGATACAACAATACGTCAACCAGACCATCCTCTCTACAACAATAATAAAGAAAAGATACGACATTTCGTCAACCAGACCATACCTATCTACAAAGTAAAAAGAAAAGATACGACATAAACGTCAACCAGACCATACCTTATCTAAACAAATAATAAAGAAAAGATTTTGACATATACTCAACCAGACCATACATATCTACACCAATAATAAAGAAAAATACGACATGAACGCACCAGACCATTCTTATCTACACCAATAATAAAGAAAAGATACGACATATACGTCAACCAGACCATACCTTATCTACACAATAAAAGAAAAGATACGACTATACGTCAACCAGACCAACCTTATCTACACAAATATAAAGAAAAGATATGACATCAACGCAACCAGACCATTCCTTATCTACACCAATAATAAGAAAAGATACGACATATACGTCAACCAGACCATACCTTATCTACACCAATAATAAGAAAAGATACGACATATACTCACCAGACCATACCTTATCTACACAAATAATAAAGAAAAGATACGACATATACCTCACCAGACCATACCTTATTACACAAATAATAAAGAAAGATATGACATAAACGTCAACCAGACCATACCTTATCTACACAAATTAAAAGAAAAGATACGACATCACGTCAACCAGACCATATCTTATCTACACAAATAATAAAGAAGATACGACATATACGTCAACCAGACCATTCCTTATCTACACCAATAATAAAGAAAAGATACGACATATATGTCAACCAACCATACCTTATCACACAATAATAAAGAAAAGATACGACATATACGTCAACCAGACATTCCTTATCTACCCATAATAAAGAAAAGATCGACATATACGTCAACCAGACCATACCTTATCTACACAAATAATAAAGAAAAGATACGACATATACCTCAACCAGACCATACCTTATCTTCACAAATAATAAAGAAAAGATTTTGACATATACGTCAACCAGACCATACCTTACTACACAAATAATAAAGAAAAGATACGACATATACGTCAACCAGACCATACCTTATCTACACCAATAATAAAGAAAGATACGACATAACGTCAACCAGACCATACCTTATCTACACAAATAATAAAGAAAAGATACGACATAAACGTCAACCAGACCATACCTTATCTACACCAATAATAAAGAAAAGATACAACATATATTCAACAGACCATTCCTTATCTACACAAATAATAAAGAAAATATACGACATATACGTCAACCAACCATACCTTATCTACACAAATAATAAAGAAAAGATACGACATATACGTCAACCAACCATACCTTATCTACACAAATAATAAAGAAAAATACGACATAAACGTCAACCAGACCAACCTTATCTACAACCAATCTAAAGAAAAGATACGACATATATGTCAACCAGACCATTCCTTATCTACACAAATAATAAAGAAAATATACGACATATACGTCAAGCAGACCATACCTTATCTACACAAATAATAAAGAAAAGATACGACATAAACGTCAACCAGACCATACCATATCTACACCAATAATAAAGAAAAGATATGACATAAACGTCAACCAGACCATTCCTTATCTACACCAATAATAAAGAAAAGATACGCATATACGTCAACCAGACCATACCTTATCTACACAAATAATAAAGAAAATATACGACATATACGTCAACCAGACCATACCTTATCTACACAAATAATAAAGAAAAGACACGACATAAAAAGATACGACATAAACGTCAACCAGACCATACCTTATCTACACAAATAATAAAGAAAGATACGACATATACGTCAACCAGTCCATACCTTATCTACACAAATAATAAAGAAAGTTTACGACATAAACGTAACCAGACCATACCTTATCTACACAAATAATAAAGAAAAGATACGACATAAACGTCAACCAGACCATACCTTATCACACAAATAATAAAGAAAAGATACAAATATACGTCAACCAGACCATACCTTATCTACACACAATAATAAAGAAAAGATACGACATATACGTCAACCAGACCATACCTATCTACACAATAATAAAGAAAAGATACGACATATACGTCAACCAGACCATACCTTATCTACACAAATAATAAAGAAAAGATACGACATATACGTCAACCAGACCATACCTTATCTACACAAATAATAAAGAAAAGATACGACATATACGTCAACCAGACCATTACCTTATCTACACAATAATAAAGAAAAGATACGACATATACGTCAACCAGACCATACCTTATCTACACCAATAATAAAGAAAAGATACGACATATACGTCAACCAGACCATACCTATCTACACAAATAATAAAGAAAAGATACGACATAAACGTCACCAGACCATACCTTATCTACACAATAATAAAGAAAAGATACGACATATACGTCAACCAGACCATACCTTATCTACACAAATAATAAAGAAAAGATACGACATATACGTCAACCAGACCATACCTTATCTACACAAATAATAAAGAAAAGATACGACATATACGTCAACCAGACCATACCTTATCTTACACAAATAATAAAGAAAAGATACGACATAAACGTCAACCAGACCATACCTTATCTACAAAATAATAAAGAAAGATACGACATATACGTCAACCAGACCATACCTTATCTACACAAATAATAAAGAAAAGATACGACATAAACGTCAACCAGACCATACCTTATCTACACAAATAATAAAGAAAAGATACTGACATATACGTCAACCAGACCATACCTTATCTACACCAATAATAAAGTAAAGATACGAACATATACGTCAACCAGACCATTACCTTATCTACACCAATAATAAAGAAAAGATACGACATATACGTCAACCAGACCATCCTTATCTACACCAATAATAAAGAAAGATACGACATAACGTCAACCAGACCATACCTTATCTACACAAATAATAAAGAAAAGATACGACATATACGTCAACAGACCATACCTTATCTACACAATAATAAAGAAAAGATACGACATATACGTCAACCAGACCATCCTTATCTACACCAATAATAAAAAAGATACGACATATACGTCAACCAGACCATACCATATCTACACAAATAATAAAGAAAAGATACGACATAAACGTCAACCAGACCATACCTATCTACACCAATAATAAAGAAAAGATACGACATATACGTCAACAGACCATTCCTTATCTACACAATAATAAAGAAAATATACGACATATACGTCAACCAGAACATACCTTATCTACACCAATGATAAAGAAAAGATACGACATATACGTCAACCAGACCATACCTTATCTACACAAATAATAAAGAAAAGATACGACATAAACGTCAACCAGACCATACCTTATCTACAAAAATAATAAAGGAAAGATACGAAATATACGTCAACCAGTCCATACCTCATCTACACAAATAATAAAGAAAAGATACGACATAAACGTTAGCCAGACCATACCTTATCGACACAAATAATAAAGAAAAGATACGACATATACGTCAACCAGACCATACCTTATTACACCAATAATAAAGTAAAGATACAACATATACGTCAACCAGACCATACCTCATCTACAACAATAATAAAGAAAAGATACGACATTACGTCAACCAGACCATACCTTATCTACACAAGTAATAAAGAAAAGATACGACATAAACGTCAACCAGACCATACCTTATCTAAACAAATAATAAAGAAAAGATTTTGACATATACGTCAACCAGACCATACCATATCTACACCAATAATAAAGAAAAGATACGACATGAACGTCAACCAGACCATTCCTTATCTACACCAATAATAAAGAAAAGATACGACATATACGTCAACCAGACCATACCTTATCTACACAATAATAAAGAAAAGATACGACATATACGTCAACCAGACCATACCTTATCTACACAAATAATAAAGAAAAGATACGACATAAACGTTAGCCAGACCATACCTTATCGACACAAATAATAAAGAAAAGATACGACATATACGTCAACCAGACCATACCTTATATACACCAATAATAAAGTAAAGATACAACATATACGTCAACCAGACCATACCTCATCTACAACAATAATAAAGAAAAGATACGACATTACGTCAACCAGACCATACCTTATCTACACAAGTAATAAAGAAAAGATACGACATAAACGTCAACCAGACCATACCTTATCTAAACAAATAATAAAGAAAAGATTTTGACATATACGTCAACCAGACCATACCTATCTACACCAATAATAAAGAAAAGATACGACATGAACGTCAACCAGACCATTCCTTATCTACACCAATAATAAAGAAAAGATACGACATATACGTCAACCAGACCATGCCTTATCTACACCAATAATAAAGTAAAGATACGACATATACGTCAACCAGACCATACCTTATCTACACAAATAATAAAGAAAAGATATGACATAAACGTCAACCAGACCATTCCTTATCTACACCAATAATAAAGAAAAATACGACATATACGTCACCAGAACATACCTTATCTACACCAATGATAAAGAAAAGATACGACATATACGTCAACCAGACCATACCTTATCTACACAAATAATAAAGAAAAGATACGACATAAACGTCAACCAGACCATACCTTATCTACAAAAATAATAAAGGAAAGATACGACATATACGTCAACCAGTCCATACCTCATCTACACAAATAATAAAGAAAATATACGACATAAACGTTAGCCAGACCATACCTTATCGACACAAATAATAAAGAAAGATACGACATATACGTCAACCAGACCATACCTTATATACACCAATAATAAAGTAAAGATACAACATAACGTCAACCAGACCATACCTCATCTACAACAATAATAAAGAAAAGATACGACATTTACGTCAACCAGACCATACCTTATCTACACAAGTAATAAAGAAAAGATACGACATAACGTCAACCAGACCATACCTTATCTAAACAAATAATAAAGAAAAGATTTTGACATATACGTCAACCAGACCATACCATATCTACACTAATAATAAGAAAAGATACGACATAACGTCAACCAGACCATACCTTATCTACACAAATAATAAAGAAAAGATACGACATAAACGTCAACCAGACCATACCTTATCGACACAAATAATAAAGAAAAGATACGAAATATACGTCAACCAGCCCATACCTTATATACCCAAATAATAAAGTAAAGATACAACATATACGTCAACCAGACCATACCTCATCTACACCAATAATAAAGAAAAGATACGACATATACGTCAACCAGACCATACCTTATCTACACAAATAATAAGAAAAGATACGACATAACGTCAACCAGACCATACCTTATCTACACAAATAATAAAGAAAAGATACGACATATACGTCAACAGACCTTACCTTATCTACACAAATAATAAAGAAAAGATACGACATATACGTCAAGCAGACCATACCTTATCACACACAATAATAAAGAAAAGATACGACATATACGTCAACCAGACCATACCTTATCACAACATAATAAAGAAAAGATACGAACATATACGTAAACCAGACCATACCTATCTACACCAATAATAAAGAAAAGATACGACATAACGTCAACCAGACCATACCTTATCTACACAAATAATAAGAAAAGATACGACATATACGTCAACCAGACCATACCTCATCGACACACAATAATAAAGAAAAGATACGACATATACGTAAACCAGACCATACCTTATCTACACAATAATAAAGAAAGATACGACATATACGTCAACAGACCATACCTTATCTACACAATAATAAAGAAAAGATACGACATATACGTCAACCAGACCATACCTATCACACAAATAATAAAGAAAAGATATGACATAACGTAACCAGACCATCCTTATCTACACCAATAATAAAGAAAAGATACGACATAACGTCAACCAGACCATACTTATCTACACAAATAATAAAGAAAAGATACGACAATACGTCAACCAGACCATACCTATCACACAATAATAAAGAAAAGATACGACATATACGTAACCAGACCATACCTTATCTACACAAATAATAAGAAAAGATACGACATAAACGTCAACCAGACCATACCTATCTACACAAATAATAAAGAAAGATACGACATATACGTCAACCAGCCATACCTTATCTACACAAATAATAAAGAAAAGATAGACATAAACGTCAACCAGACCATTCCTTATCACACAATAATAAAGAAAAGATACGAATATACGTCAACCAGACCATACTTATTACCAAATAATAAAGAAAGATACAAAATACGTCAACCAGACCATACCTATCTACACAATAATAAAGAAAAGATACGACATATACGTCAACCAACCATACCTTATCTACACAAATAATAAGAAAAGATACGACATAACGTCAACCAGACCATACCTTATCTACACAAATAATAAAGAAAGATACGACATATACGTCAACAGTCCTTTACCTTATCTACACAAATAATAAAGAAAAGATACGACATAACGTCAACAGACATACCTTATCTACACAATAATAAAGAAAAGATACGAATATACGTCAACCAGACCATACCTATACTCAATAATAAAGAAAGATACACATATACGTAACCAGACCATACCTATCTACACCAATAATAAAGAAAAGATACGACATAACGTCAACCAACCATACCTTATCACACAAATAATAAGAAAAATACGACATAACTCAACCAGACCATACCTATCTACACAATAATAAAGAAAAGATACGACATAACGTCAACCGACCTCCTTATCTACACCAATAATAAAGAAAGATACACATATACGTCAAGCAGACCATACCTATCTACACCAATAATAAAGAAAAATACGACATATACGTCAACCAGACCATACCTTATCTACACAATAATAAAGAAAAGATACGACATTTACGTAAACCAGACCATACCTTATCTACACCAATAATAAAGAAAAGATACGACATAAACGTCAACCAACCATACCTCATCGACACAAATAATAAAGAAAAAATAGACATATAACTTCAACCAGACCATACCATATCTACACAATTATAAAGAAAAGATACGACATAACGTCAACCAGACCATATCCTTATCTACACAATAATAAAGAAAGATACGACATATACGTCAACCAGACCATACCTTATCTACACCAATAATAAAGAAAAATACGACATATATGTCAACCAGACCATACCTTATCTACACAAATAATAAAGAAAAGATACGACATAACGTCAACCAGACCATACCTTATCTACACCAATAATAAAGAAAAGATTCGACATATAACGTCAACCAACCATACCTATCTACACAAATAATAAAGAAAAGATAACATACATCAAACCATACTTATCTACACCAATATAAAGAAAGATACGACATAACTCAACAGCCATTTATCTACACAAATAATAAAGAAAATATCGACATATACGTCAACCAGACCATCCTTATCTACACAAATAATAAAGAAAAGATACGACATATACGTCAACCAGACCATACCTTATCTACACAAATAATAAAGAAAAGATACGACATAAACGTCAACCAGACCATACCTTATCTACACCAATAATAAAGAAAAGATGTGACATAAACGTCAACCAGACCATACCTTATCTACACCAATACTAAAGAAAAGATACACATATATGTCAACCACACCATTCCTTATCTACACAAATAATAAAGAAAATATACGACATATACGTCAACCAGACCATACCTTATCTACACAAATAATAAAGAAAAGATACGACATATACGTCAACCAGACCATACCTTATCTACACAAATAATAAAGAAAAGATACGACATAAACGTTAACCAGACCATACCTTATCGACACAAATAATAAAGAAAAGATACGACATATACGTCAACCAGACCATACCTTATATACACCAATAATAAAGTAAAGATACAACATATACGTCAACCAGACCATACCTCATCTACAACAATAATAAAGAAAAGATACGACATATACGTCAACCAGACCATACCTTATCTACACAAATAATAAAGAAAAGATACGACATATACGTCAACCAGACCATTCCTTATCTACACAAATAATAAAGAAAAGATACGACATATACGTCAACCAGACCATACCTCATCTACACAAATAATAAAGAAAAGATACGACATATACGTCAAGCAGACCATACCTTATCTACACAAATAATAAAGAAAATATACGACATATACGTCAAGCAGACCATACTTTATCTACACAAATAATAAAGAAAAGATACGACATATACGTCAACCAGACCATACCTCATCGACACAAATAATAAAGAAAAGATACGACATATACGTAAACCAGACCATACCTTATCTACACCAAATAATAAAGAAAAGATACGACATGAACGTCAACCAGACCATACCTCATCGACACAAATAATAAAGAAAAGATACGACATATACGTCAACCAGACCATACCATATCTACACCAATAATAAAGAAAAGATACGACATGAACGTCAACCAGACCATACCTCATCGACACAAATAATAAAGAAAAGATACGACATATACGTCAACCAGACCATACCTTATCTACACAAATTATAAAGAAAAGATACGACATCAACGTCAACCAGACCATACCTTATCTACACAAATAATAAAGAAAAGATACGATATAAACGTCAACCAGACCATACCTTATCTACACAAATAATAAAGAAAAGATTTTGACATATACGTCAACCAGACTATACCTTATCTACACAAATAATAAAGAAAAGTAACGACATATACGTCAACCAGACCATACCTTATCTACACAAATAATAAAGAAAGATACGACATAAACGTCAACCAGACCATACCATATCTACACCAATAATAAAGAAAAGATATGACATAAACGTCAACCAGACCATTCCTTATCTACACCAATAATAAAGAAAAGATACGACATATACGTCAACCAGACCATACCTTATCTACACAAATAATAAAGAAAATATACGACATATACGTCAACCAGACCATACCTTATCTACACAAATAATAAAGAAAAGATACGACATAAACGTTAACCAGACCATACCTTATCGACACAAATAATAAAGAAAAGATACGACATATACGTCAACCAGACCATACCTTATATACACCAATAATAAAGTAAAGATACAACATATACGTCAACCAGACCATACCTCATCTACA
This sequence comes from Mytilus edulis, assembly GCA_019925275.1. Classification (NCBI taxonomy): domain Eukaryota; kingdom Metazoa; phylum Mollusca; class Bivalvia; order Mytilida; family Mytilidae; genus Mytilus; species Mytilus edulis. The sequence continues at coordinate 2,017,143 of CM034359.1, forward strand.
ACAATAATAAAGAAAAGATACGACATATACGTCAACCAGACCATACCTTATCTACACAAATAATAAAGAAAAGATACGACATATACGTCAACCAGACCATTCCTTATCTACACAAATAATAAAGAAAAGATACGACATATACGTCAACCAGACCATACCTCATCTACACAAATAATAAAGAAAAGATACGACATATACGTCAAGCAGACCATACCTTATCTACACAAATAATAAAGAAAATATACGACATATACGTCAAGCAGACCATACTTTATCTACACAAATAATAAAGAAAAGATACGACATATACGTCAACCAGACCATACCTCATCGACACAAATAATAAAGAAAAGATACGACATATACGTAAACCAGACCATACCTTATCTACACCAATAATAAAGAAAAGATACGACATGAACGTCAACCAGACCATACCTCATCGACACAAATAATAAAGAAAAGATACGACATATACGTCAACCAGACCATACCATATCTACACCAATAATAAAGAAAAGATACGACATGAACGTCAACCAGACCATACCTCATCGACACAAATAATAAAGAAAAGATACGACATATACGTCAACCAGACCATACCTTATCTACACAAATTATAAAGAAAAGATACGACATCAACGTCAACCAGACCATACCTTATCTACACAAATAATAAAGAAAAGATACGATATAAACGTCAACCAGACCATACCTTATCTACACAAATAATAAAGAAAAGATTTTGACATATACGTCAACCAGACTATACCTTATCTACACAAATAATAAAGAAAAGTAACGACATATACGTCAACCAGACCATACCTTATCTACACCAATAATAAAGAAAAGATACGACATTTACGTCAACCAGACCATACCTTATCTACACTAATAATAAAGAAAAGATACGACATAAACGTCAACCAGACCATACCTTATCTACACAAATAATAAAGAAAGATACGACATAAACGTCAACCAGACCATACCTTATCTATTCAAATAATAAAGAAAGATACGACATAAACGTCAACTAAACCATACCTTATCTACACCAATAATAAAGGAAAGATACGACATATACGTCTACCAGACCATACCTTATCTACACCAAAAATAACAAAAAAACATACGACATATACGTCAACCAGACCATACCTTATCTACACAAATAATAAAGAAAAGATACGACATATACGTCACCCAGACCATACCTTATCTACACAAATAATAAAGAAAAGATACGACATAAACGTCAACCAGACCATACCATATCTACACCAATAATAAAGAAAAGATACGACATATACGTCAACCAGACCAAATAAATGAGGACAGTAGAGAGTGACGCAATGCTAAAGCAGAGAGAGAAATGTACTAATTGTTTAAGAATACAGACATGAAACACCCCTAGGTGTTGAAACAGTAACGGATTGCGATGTACTCAATTGGTGACAAATGCTAAAAGTTTACTTTACAACTGCAGTTCTCGTCTGCGCTTATCTAGAAAGGAATTAAACGGAATAAAATTAATTAAAACTTAAGATAATTGAATGTAGTTGCATTCGCTCCTTTTCATTTACTTCTTTAGAATGATTTCTAAACAACATATGATTAAGTAATAGAAGAAAAGAACCAATTGAATGATGCTGACGAATTAGGGTTTAACTTACACTGACAAATATCATGTGCATATGTGAACGACAATACGTTATTTGTACCATGTGTTGAATTAGAAAGACACTTCCAGTCGGATTTTAGAACGTGCTACTTTGAACAGACACAAATATTAAGGCTAATTGAAAACTTTCATAATAAATTCATGTATATTCCAATGGTCAATCCATGTCACGCTATATCATGTATATTGCAAATATAAAATGCAAAGAAAGTCAAAATAAAAATCCTCTTACTAGAAGGATACTGTTGCACCGTGTTGTCATTTTTTTTTACACAACAAAATGTCATTCTTAAAGTCATATTTAACCTCAAATTGAAAAAAAAATATGCATACGTTTTTTTAAAACTAAATGGATAGTGTTCATTATAGACGTTATGTGCATATACTTTTTCTAAAGAAAATTCATTAGTTTGTCCACATTTAGAAGACGTGCTTAATTGCTTGCTTCCTCGTAAAAATCTGTCATCGCAAAACGCACGGATCTGTCATTAAAGTAAAAAAAATATCTGATTACACATGTAAGACACGTGCTTCTTTGTTGATTGTTTTCTATAAGGCGACAATCGGTAAACTACGGCTTTAAAACACGACAATTAAATAGCTGCCATCTTTCATCTGATAACAGACAAACAGAAAAAAAAACAAATCTACGATATATTTGCGCAAAACTGACAAAATCGTGCACAGAAGACTAAGTTTATGATATATACATGCATTGGGTCAATAATTGGATAAACATTATGTTTCACCAGTCACTTGTTTCATATGACATTAACTTTTTTCAATGGGAAATATAAAGATAGCAAAACTATTGTTGTGGCTAAAAAACTCTCAACTGACAAAATGTGAATTGTCCAACCCTTTAACAGATTTTATTTTCATTATTTACACTAAAACGTGGTATTATTCACGTTATGTTACAATTAAGAAATATTTACCAATGTCAATTTATTTTTTAGACAACAAGTACTATTTTTCGTTCTTTAAATGATATCTAAATTTGTTTGTTTCGCCTTTTATTAAAATAAATGTTATGCGTATAAGCATAAAGCCACATACTTGCGCGACGCATTTACTTTTACTGAAAATTGTGCAGATTCCAAAATGTTTTTACAGGTGGAAAATGTTCTATGATAGATATCATTTTGTCAGACACTTTTCTTTTTTGATTTGGTTCTTATAAAATGGCAAACATGTGTTTATTTAACAGTACATAAAAGTGAGCGTTTTACTCTTAACAGACGTATAACCAACCCGATTAACAGACCAATCGCCCTTAAAGCCGCATACTCAATAAAGATTAACCGACCAATCTCTCGGTTAGCCGATGTCGGCCGTAGTGATCGAAAAAAAAACTTGATCAGCATATTAATGTTAATAGAAATTGATGTTTTTTCACTGAGTTACATATATACATACAGTCATGTTCCAGATTTACAATATGCCCGATGGAAATTTTCATCATATTTGCTGTGGCGATAAGGGCTAGATATTATAAAAGACGTCGTTACTCCTGTAGGTTCATTTCTTATCTTATTTCAGTTTTCCTCTCGGTGTTCACATGAATATCAATTATATGGTCATTTTTATTAATTTTCTGTTTACAAAACTTTGAATTTTTCGAAAAACTAAGGATTTTTTACCCCAGAAGTAGAATACCTTAGCCGTATTTGGCACAACTTTTTGCAATTTTTGGTCCTCAAATGCTCTTCAACTTTGTATTTGCTTGGCATTTTAACTGTTTTGATCTGAGCGTCACTGATGAGTCTTATGTTGACTAAACGCGCGTCTGGCGTATAAAATTATTATCAGGGTACTTTTGATAACTATCAATGTAAATTGCAGTTTTCAATATAAATGTAAACATAGCTGCATGTATTTAAAAAAAATCTATATTTTATTTACAAAGACAAAATCATATAAGAACAGTAACTGGTTCATTCATTTTATAGTAATGTGTTTGTAAAACATTAAATAATTTAAAAAAATGCACAAACGAGCGTAGCAAAATGATAGCAAGGATCTTGTAAAAAGAGGAATCACAAACATACTGAACTTCGCATAAAAAAAACCCTAGGTGGTTCCTTATCGAATGGCAAAATCAAAAGCTCAAACAAATCACACAAATGGAAAACAACTGTCATATTCCTGACTTGGAACTGGAATTTCTTATGTAAAGAATGGTTGATTAGATCTGGTTATATAGCTAGTACTGGTTATGAGGTAGATATCAGCTATGAGTCACAAATGGAAGAGTCTTGTAAAATGAGTGCAGCGAACAAGATCAAAAAGCCTTCATATTGTGTCAAACAGCTAATATTATATAATACGAAAATGCAGATAACCTGATATAAGACTTATCCAACTGTATTTGCATCTTTTGGAAGTGTTTTCTTAGTATAACCAGCAACCAGCAGATGACTTGATAAGTTTTGGTCAAACTTTTGATAACTCTTTACACCACTGGGTCGATGCCACTGCTGGTGGACGTTTCGTCCCCGAGGGTATCACCAGCCCAGTAGTCAGCACTTCGGTGTTGACATGAATATCAATTATATGGTCATTTTTATAAATTTTCTATTTACAAAACTTTGAATTCTACGAAATACTAAGGATTTTCTTACCCCAGGAGTAGATTACCTTAGACGTATTTGGCACAACTTTTTGGAATTTTGGGTCCTCAATGCTCTTCAACTTTGTATTTGTTTGGCTTTTTAACTTTTTTGATCTGAGCGTCACTGATGAGTCTTATGTAGACGAAACGCGCGTCTGGCGTTTAAAATTATAATCCTGGTACTTTTGATAACTATTATCAACGTCGGTTCAAACATTCTGACATCCAGGTCAATGTTATGACGGCCAAGTCAGCGTATCTAACGTCACAAAGCCGTGAGGGGCAATTATTAAAAGCCGAGCAGAATGATAAACACAGTGGGATGACCGATAATTCTCACAAAACTGTGTTTGTACATACATCATTTGTACATAAGCAACACGACGATTGACAGTTGTGGATATGGATCTGCCTATCATCCGAACTTTTGTTGAGATTTGTGTTGTGCAGTATTAAGTTTTTTGTGTTGCGTTTTGTGTACCGTAGTTTGTCTGTTGGTCAACTTTTTTTAACCTTGACATTGTCTGTTTTTTCAGACTCATGAGTTGAAACGTCCCTCTGGTATCTTTCGCCATTCTGTTGTAATATATCGATCCATATGTTGAGGAAAAGCACTAATGAAGATTTAAAGTTATAATGTTACCAATAAATAAAAACAATATCGCTTACACAGTTGCAAAATTTAATGTACTATTTCTGTTCCAAAAATAATGTATTATACTTTTAATATTTATCAATTATGGACTTTTAACGACGTCAATCCGTTATATTTGGACCTGTTTAGATTATATTGAACAATGACCAGAGTTCAATATAATCTAACAGGTCCAAATATAACGTGTTGACTGATTTAGTGTCCTTATTTTTTTATATTACATTTGAAGAACATAGCGTAAATTTGTTTCTTCTTAGATTATGTGTTTCTGTTGTGTCGTAGTTCTCCTCTTATATTTGATGCGTTTCTCTCAGTTTTAGTTTGTAAACTGTATTTTGTTCTTTTTGAATCGATTGATGAATTTCAAACAGCAGAATACTACTGGTGCCTTTATTGGATAAAAAATTGACTCGCTTTTACTTTCTTTTTTTTTAAATTATATTGACGCTATGTTAATATTTTTTAGTACCATGGCGTCAATATTATTTCTTAATATAATAACGTCGAGTTAATTTGACAAAATACTGAAAAATATAAAATATATACTGGAAAACATGTGACTAAATAAACCAATGAGAAACAAGAAAAAATCAAACCATATGTAACATTGAACACTATTTTTGCTTCAGAAATAGTGACAATGCAAAAAGTAGCTGTGTATGTAAACATATATATAAAATCTATGATATAAATATCATGCTATATGTAATACAACATCAAATTATACTTATACAAAATTTAACAGATTACATAATACAGAAATATATTGATAATTCATACATGTTACACTCCTTTTTAACAAGATGTTACATAATGATTATTCCAGTAAGACACAATTCATGTTAACAAGCGATGATTTGGCATCGGAGTAACAAGTTCTTTTTAAAAAAATGACGTGACATTTTTATCAGACTCTCCTTTTGTGTATATCTACTACTGGCTACTTACATACATGTATTGTATCTAACATGTCTTATGACGGCTTTACTAACTGCATTTTTAATAAAGTTTCAAATTTATCAGAAAAGCTTGTGAAGTCAGTATTATTCAATCCTCAAAAGTTCAAAATCTTCGGTAGATACTTCGTGTTTTATTAACAATATTGTTGGTCGGCTATAAAAAATTAAATTACTTAAGTAAAAAAGTCCTTCAAATTGTGTCGAACAGCTTATATTTCAAAATACAAATATGCAGGTAACCGGATTAAAGACTTATCAGGATGTATTTGCAATTTTTTGGAAGTGTTTTCTTGGTTTAACCAGCAACCGAGGTTGATTTGAAGAGTTCGGGTTAAGCTTATCAATGTCAGTTTAAATATACACAAAGAAAAAAGTTAAGCACCCTTGATATATTGCATGAGATTTTTTTCCAAAATGTTAATTTGAATATAAATTGTCCAAGTGATTAATGTTTCTTTAAAAAGATGTTGTGACCATACAGGTTTTGGTCGATTATTAAGATATCCACGATTCATACACGTGAACCATGCTTCTCATGCAAATTACAAAATACAGTTTCCCCGCGTTTTATATTTTAGTTTTTAAGTCCGGCGATTTCAACATTTTATTCAGTCTGTGAACTTGGTACAGAGACGAATATCGAAGGCTCAAAGATGGCAGATTTTTGGCATGCGGTCATCAGGGTTATCTTATAAAGCTACTGGACGTCAGATGGGCCTCCATTATATTGTAGTCACCAGGCTTGTGCGGAAATACATTCAAACCAATAACATTAAAGACTTAAAATCACAGCGCGAACACAGGGTACTGCAACGCCTGGTTAGACAAATGCAATTTGCAACATGTCCTCTTCTAAAAAGAGAATGGTTCCTCATAGACAGCTATCAACCAGAACATTGAGGAACCGGTTGAAATCAGCAGGACTGAGGTCAAGGAGGGTAGCAAGACGTCCCATGCTAGCTGACCAACATCAACAACTGCGTTTTGTATGGTGCTTAGCTCGTCGTGGTTGGAACTTACGGAACTGGCGCGAGATCCATCAGTCAGACGAGAGCCGTGTAACCGATGGAAGATTTAGAGTTTGGAGACATTAAAATACAGCATATACCCAAGACTTTCCCTTACCGTAGAGGCTCTGTGATGGTATGGGGATGCATATCTCATGACTGCAAATTGGACTTGGTCACTATACGATGAAACCTTAATGTGATCAATACATCAGAGACGTTCCTCGTGTGCCTCATTTTGATAACCACCCATTACCTGTGTTTATGGATGACAACGCTAGGCCGCATAGTTCAAGGGTAGTTACTGCATTTCTGCAAAGCGAAGCAGTAACTGCTCTTATATGGCCTGCAATGAGCCCGGATTTAAATCCGATAGAGCATATTTGGGACACGTTAGGCCGTCAGGTACAGGCAACCCAACCACCTGTACAAAATTTACGTCACTTGGAAGTAGCGTTGCACCTGGAATGGCTACAAATACCACAGTAGGACATCCGACGACTAACTGGGGGGGGATTAGACGCAGGCCTGCATCCGTTCACCTGGTTGTTTCTCCCGATTTTGAATACTAAACTATGGAGAACGTAAACAGACTTGTAATGAACGTTTTCTAAATGAGAACAGTATCATGCATAACGAACTTAAATGATCCATACTTATAATAGACCCGTTTTAGTGTTGAAACTAGACTTGTGGTTTTGTGACAAATAATTCATTAAATTATCATTTTCGTTGCAATTTGTTGTGTATTTCTTAAAGTTAATGATATGACCTTATAGCTTGCATTACTAATTATGACACTAATTGTCCCAGGATCCCATTTCGATAGATACTTAACATATGGTATCTAATACAGGCTATACTAACTGCATTTTTCATACGCAAATATATCAGAAAGACTTGTGAAGTCAATATTATTATATCCTCAAAAGTTCAAAATCTTTGAGATATAACTCGTGTTTAATTAACAATACTGTTGATCGGCTATAAAAATTAAGTACTTAAGTAAAAAAGGCCTTAAAATTTTGTCAAACAGCTAATATTTTATGATACAAATATACAGATAACCGGATAAAAGACTTATCGGGTTATATTTGCAAATTTTGGGGGAGTGATTTCTTAGTTTATCCAGCAACCGGGAGATGACTTGATGAATTCGGGTAAAGCTTCTCAATGTCGGTTCAAGTATTATGTCGCTGATATACTGAATATCAAAAGTAGAATTCCAGTATTACTGATTTTTGGTACAGAAATAGTTCCTCTGCAAACGAAGCTGAAATAAGAGAAGTATATACTTTCACGAAATTTAATAATACAAAATACAAACTAGTATCTCAATTGTTTGTAAAACAATTGAAAGGTCTTTCCTGTAAAAGTGATGTTTTTGTAATGTACTTTGTACGAACTTTCGTTTGATATACGACAAGCTTACCTTCTCAAACTTTTCGCTTTTTACACTTAATGACCTCATCCGCCTACATTTTTGAGATAGGAAGTATGATATATGTAACATAGAGTAGATGAGCTTTCATTTGATATGCGACAACGCCATGTTCTAGAAAGGTTGATTTTTGCACTTAATAACCCTATTCAACTAATTTTTGGAGTTCGGGAATTTGATATTTCAAATGTACATATCATGACCTTTCATTTGACATACAACAACCCTATCTTACAAGAAAATTTAATTTTGCACTCAATAACCCCATCTTACCCATTTTCGAGAGACGTCAATTTTAAAATTGAAATGTACGCTTTATGATCTTTCATTTGATATGCGACAAACTTACCATCTGAGAAATTTTAGTGTTTGCACTAAATGACCCCACCTGTCCTCCTGGTATGAAAAGGAGGTTTAAAATTTTCATTTGTATGTAGAGTTATTAAGACCTTCAATTTAATATATCAGATGACCCCATTTGACAAAGTGCAAATAATGATGCAATATCAACTATATAAATAGAAGTTATGAAACTTACAAAGTTAATGCAAAACTTGAAAATTTCAAATTGAATTTTTGGTGTTTTTTTCCATGGATTGTTTTTTGGTATTTGGTCAAACATATAACTATGTTAACTTCTTCAAGTTCTAAAACATTTTAAGTGTTTAGCTCTTGTTGATTCAGAAATAATGCCTCCGCTCGCAAAAGTTCAAACTGCATTATCTTTATTACAACAATAGATATCTCAAATCTGTTGAATGATAAATGATCTACAGTTGAATGACTACATTATAGAACAAAAATTGGGGCAATTTTAAAGTTCATCAAGGTCACAATTATTCATCAAATATATGATGCAATACCAAACTTGAGAACTGGAAGTCGTAGAGACATGGGACTACCACCATTCAACTCAGGACCACTTGACCTTTCAAATATTTCAAGGTCATAGTATACTGTGAAGGTCAAGGTGAAATTTCATCATGACCTGACATTGACCTCAAATTGAAGGTCTTTATCTACTGATCATCTTTGCTGTTTATAGTAGGTTGATATCTGTTACCTTTAAAAATATATACACATAATACCAAACTTTTAAGAATCATCCCGTTGTAACTTTTGAACAGACGGTCAGACATTGTTGAACTTATCAAAAAATATGTAGAGCTCGTCGAGAGGAACATTTTATACGCTGTATGTATGCAGCAAAGTCTTATCGTTTTCCTAATATGTAAGCTTGCAATTGCAGCGTATTTTTTTTTTACACTCAGTGACCTTTGACCTTGACTGCATATTTAAGGTCACATGAATTAAAGATTATTGGTGAAGGTCCCAAGACTCTACGACGTCTGGTTCATCGAAATAAACATTTTCTAAAACTAAGTGCATTTTTTCAAGGGGAATAACTCCTTATAAGGGTTAATAACATTGCCATCTGTTCCTGTACAGGTTGCTGTTTTCAAATCGATTCTATCTCTTATACTTTTTGAGAAAAATGCAAATGAAAAAAATTGTTTCAAGGGGATGTAACTCTCATAGGGGACGATAAATCCTATTCAGACTCACATGGTAATACATCATGATGAGATCTACATTTTGTCTAATTAAGGTCATGAAATCCTTAAAACCAACGAGGGGGGCCATGTTGAAAACAATCCATAAAAGGAAGATCACTCCTAAAGGGAATGAGGAAATCCTTAACAAGGGCATTTGGTAATTCATCTTGGTGAGATCTAGCGATGGTCAATATTTGGTCTCAATATCTTCAACAGAAACAAGAGGCGGGCATGTCAAAAAAATGTTGGAAGAAAAAAAAGAAAAAGAAAAAACATTAGAAAAACAATAAGGTCTTTCCTCACGCAGGGGAAATACCTTAAAAAGTATTGATAATTTATACATGTTACACTCCTTTTCAACAAGGTGTTACATAATAATTATTTCAGTGCATGTTTACAAGCGATGAAATTGAAACGTGTATCGTGTACTGTAAAATAAAAGGGCTTGACATTTTAATCCAACACTCCTTCTTCGTATATCTACTACTGGCTACTTTCTATATGATATATAATTAGGCCTATAACTTCATGTATCATAAAATTGCAAATATTATCAAAAAGACTAGTGAAGTCAATATTATGAATTATTTAAGTTATGATTGCGTTTGAAAAATGTCAATTTTTATACGTGTGCGTGTAAGACAATTGTTGTTGTAGAGGAACCTAAATACAGCACAAACAACATTTTCCAAAAGACCAA